>JAQIUQ010006998.1:0-133025 GCA_030378365.1 Hybognathus amarus | reverse complement strand
TAATATGCTGAACTTCTGTCTTCCATAAGGTTGCTTCATTCTGTATCTGATCTGCAGATACTATCAGATCTTTACTGTAATCTGAGTCTCACAGCCTGTATTCTACTTCATGTTACAGCTTCAAGTTTGGCCAGAAGATAAATTACGTAAATTATTTGAGTGAGCTGGAGGAGGTTGTGAAGTGTGATCAGCTGGTGATTCCCAACAGAGTCAGAGAGTAAGAAATTTAATATGCAGTTATCCATATACTTAGCATCATTTTTTAGCCCAGAAGAAATTCATTGAAGAGTTTCTTTGTGCAGGTATGATGATAAGATCCGTCTGTCTCTGAAGCCGTCTGTCGTCCCTGGACCGATCTCTCCCCCCGTAGTCCTCCTCTTCCTTTCCAGCAGTTTGGTGTCCCACTGTCAACGTGAGTTTTCCTTACACTTTTCCTCTCGCAACTCACACAGCTACTGTTAGTGACAAAAAACATGAAGCACCTTCATTCTTGAGTTAGGTCTGAATGTATCTCTTAACCTGCCATTGCCATTTTTTGTTGTTTGAAATCAGATTGAGACACATGGCAGCAGATTCGGAGGGAATTCCACTAGTCATGCGCTGATACTATTGGATACCTGCAGGAGAATGGTTGGTCTTCTACTACTTTACATATAAACTATATATATATATTTATTTATTTATTTATTTATTTATATATATATATATATATATATATATATATATATATATATGTGTGTGTGTGATGCCATCTGGAAAACCTGTCGATGCCGCGCTTGTACATTTTCAGTAAAATTTAAAAATAGATTGAATATCAGTTTATTGTCCAATTTGGGTTTTTATTAAATTATTATTCTATAACATCTTGTTTATCATCTCTGAATATATCTTGGGAAAATTCAGGTAGATTAGGTGCAGAAAAATAGTGATTTTAGTTGCAAGCTGAAAGATGTGTCTTTTCTTTTTTAAGAACACACTCGGAGCATTTTAGTTGCAAGCTTGAACTTACTATTTAACATACTATTAACTTACTATTTAATTTAACATACTATTAACTTACTATTTAACAACTATTTTAGTTGCAAGCTTTAACTTTAACAAGCTGTAACTTTCTTTTTTAAGAACAAACTAGAGCCAACCCTCAAATGTAGTTCTCCTTCTCTTAACACTACAAAGACAGTTTCGGCTATCAAAATAAACCACATAACAGAATAAACGGTCCCGCCAGTCCTGTGTGAATTACAACGGCATGCAATTTCTTATTTATTTGTTTTTATCAAGCGTTATCGTGTGGTGTGATGCGGAGCACAAGAGAACAACAGTGTGAAGCTGCTCATTTAAAAGACCATGCCCGCCTCTCAATCGTCCAATTTCAGAATGGTTTTCACAGGATGAATTTTGATTTTGTAAGCTTTTGAATGATACCTGGAGTCTATGATTACTAATATGTGTAATTAAAAAAGGAGCACTAATCATCCCGCTAGCAGGACGTGACCGCCAAACCTGTTCTCAAAATTCTGTTTCTGAAAATCACACTCGTATCATCCAACTTCAGATAACCATAACTTTTGTTACAGACAAACTATAAAAGAAATATAAACAGATTTGGAAAGGGCTTGAGCTTTGCAAAACCTGTAATATGTCAAATTTCACCATCGCATCAATATATTGCCTTCATGGGTTGAAATTGTTTGGTGACCTTACAATCATAGGAACGGTATGCCAAATTGATTATAGATATAATTGTAAATGTATTTATTTATTTGCTTATGTGAGTGTGAATTTCTTTTCCATCTTCATTTGTAGGTCTCCAGATAGAGGGAATATTCCGGCGTTCTGCAAATGTTTCTTTGGTTAAGGAAATTAAGCAGAAATATAACTCTGGTAAACATATATGATGCTCTGTAACACATTTCCTGTTCATAAGATCCAAATCGGCATCAGTCGTCAGAATGTTGCTTGTGTGTGCGTCTTTAGGAGAGGAAGTGAATTTCACTCAGCTGGACAATGTCCACTTGGCAGCTGTGATTCTAAAGATGTTCCTCAGAGAGCTGCCAGAGCCGCTGCTCACCTACCAGCTCTACAATGACATTGTCAACTTCCACAGTGAGAACACAAACACACAAACCACCTCCAAATCCCAGCAGCTTTCAGAAACACACACACAGCACGGACATGTCTGTACACCTCCTATACTTGCTGAAACATTTTTATGCATACAAACTGTTTACATTTCCTTGTGTGTTATCAGATGTTGATACGGAGTCTCAGGCAGAAAGAATTCGGAACTTGCTGATGTCACTTCCTGAGGAGAACTATGCATCACTGCGCTTTCTCAGTACTGTTCCTTGCTCAGGTAATGGTAATACTCATAATCGGCAATGTGTAACTTATTTTTTAATATTTTACATTCACTTCAAAAAATATTGAAAGTGCCCCTATTATGCTTTTTCAGACATAACCCTTTATATAGTGTGAGGTCTGCAAAGCTACAAAGTGCAGATACTACATGGAGTTATTTGCTGTGGCCGAATCTCCACTCAAACCACTACTCCCTACATAGTAGAGCACTATATAGTGAGCTCACCGGCATAATAGAAACACCACTTTCGGACACTGACTCCGACCGTCTCGGCGCCGTCTGATTGTCATTGCTGTCGCCCGTCCGTCTTTTTTACGATCAGCGCAATGCATGATGGTATGTAGGGCTTGCGGTAGTGACCATCGGTTGTTCACTACTTTTCAAACGCGTTCTGGGATACATTGAGTGGACTATATAGGGTATAATCATCATCACTATACATTTGGACAGCACTACCAAATGGCGAGCTCACTATAGTCCACTATATAGTGAGTAGTGGGAGATTTCCGGACACAGCTATTGTCTCCCCAAAGAAATAACTTATATTTGCATAACGCCTCAGGCTTTTGTCTTTATTGGCGAACAATGTGAACTTTGACCCAAAATCTGACCATTCAGAGCAGAGTAAAACTCTTGGAAAAGAGGGTTTTTAGAGAGTCTGAATCTTTTATTGAACCTTTTCAGTTACTGAGAAATGAGGTGATGTTCAGTGTATATCATGAGAAAATTACTTACTTTTAAAAAACTTTTTAAAAATTATTACCTTGGTTACATGTAAACTATAGTATAGTATAGGACCTTTAAATAGGATAAGAGGAAAATCGGACTTAAAAAAATTTAATTCAACTTTTCCCAACAACTTTTTTTTATTAGACATTTCCCTTACAAAAATAACTGATAATTGTACAGGTAACCTCAATGTAGCAATAAATATCCCTGTCAATAGATCTTGCTTAGTATTTCTTTAATACTTTCTCCTTTAAGCCTGTTTTGTTTCTGATCTTGATTGTCATTGATGTGCAGGTTTCTGCTGAGAGTGAAGTCAATAAGATGACCAATGCCAACCTGGCTGTGGTGTTCGGGCCCAACTTGCTGTGGGGCAGGATGCTTCCATGACACTCAGCGCAATCGGACCAATCAACAACTTCACCCGCATCCTGTGCTTGACCTACATCAGGAGGTCTTTGCTCAGTGAGGAGCAGGAGATCTTTTCACGTTGACTCCACCCTGGTTATTGTTCCTTCCCTGTTCCATAGCGTTGCCCCTCTGCTGTGTCCCGTCCTTCAGTATTGTCAAATGCATGAGTCGTTTCAACCTTGTGAAGCTACACGAAAAGGATACTAGAAAGGCACAGGGCTGTCAAGCTACCACAAAAGTTTAGGCTGTGATTTTTAAATTCTGACAATCATGCTGCTGTCGGACATAATGGTACTGCACAAGAGTTTTATTAGGTTTGTTAGCAGAGGCCTACATCCCATAAACCAACAAGGAGTACAGGTAGCCATGTTTTTTTTTTTTTGCTCATCAGCTGTACTTTGGATATTGTTTGTTCCACTTGAGTCCGAATGCCGAGTTAATATCAGTTAATTTTTCAGAGAAAAAAAACATTCAACCAAATGCACACATCCTCTATTTTTGTAAGCCATAGCTGGCACAAGCTATGGACAAGTGTAAAGCACTACTACACAAAACTTGAAACACTTATTTTAAACATGCTTCTTTCTTATTACATGAAGTATATATGGTATTATGTATGGTCTTAAAGATCTTTCATTCACATTTCTATTATTGTTTCTATTATCCGTTTCATCTTTTTATTTAGTGTCTCAGTGGTTACAGGAACAGGGCAGATACTT
Source organism: Hybognathus amarus (assembly GCA_030378365.1). Lineage (NCBI taxonomy): Eukaryota > Metazoa > Chordata > Actinopteri > Cypriniformes > Leuciscidae > Hybognathus > Hybognathus amarus. The sequence goes on along the minus strand of JAQIUQ010006998.1, from coordinate 128,807 downwards.
TTAATGGCCAGCACAAATTTCCCGATGCTGAAACAGCTGATTTTTATATATCTGCCACCAGTCACCCTTCTCTCTGTATGTGTGGAGTTTTGTGTATTTTCTGTGTGGTCTTTTCAGTAATGCTGTTGTATTATATTATACCCCAGAGATATTTATTTTGGCCAAAGATTATGTGGTTAAAATGGTTATGGTAAATTTTATTTGTAATTGGAAGATACGCACTGCCTGTCAGGACAGTGCCATTAAACATGAGCACATTTGAAACAGAAGCCCAAACAAGATATGGAATAGATTTGATGTCATTTTGTCCTCTCTAGTAAAACTGCGGTTTTATCTATGAGGAAATTTATCGTAGTGCTGATACGTTTTGCTGGTGTCTGAGTACATAAAGACGCAAGTACATGGACATTCCAGCTGTGTCACGGGCTCTGTATGTGGAGTGGAGTTACCCCTTTTATAATTAATGGATATGAACTGTCAGTATTTTGCACAAAGGAGAATTGTTTCATGATCTGAAGTTCAAAATAACCATAAAGCAGGTATTTGGGTACTAATTAATTTAGCACTAACGAGTTGTGTCATATGCCTTGATATTGAATTGTAACTGTTTACTGTGTCATGCAAATGTCTTATTCATGTCAATACCTCTGAGCATTGACATGTGGACCAGTGGCTTTAATAGTTTTAGACAAGCTCCCTCAAACCCATCGTGTCTGTGTGCCTTACTGGAGTGAACCGGCAATGATATTAGCTGTTTAATTGAATTCCCCCTCTCTGGACAGATGTGTGAACTTTGTGCCATTCTCTTGTATCTGTATCCAAACACACACCTGTTTACCTGTGCTGTAGGATTGTATCTCTCGGTTTCCTGGTGGAACTTTGCATTACTTCTTTTGTGAAGGTTCTTTTCTTCCATCTTGGCTGTTAAAATGTATTCTGTGCTTTTGTAAATCTTTACTTTTGTATAATCATGTTGTGAATTCAGAGTAATAAATTGTTAGAAATGGTGTCATATTTTTCCCCCTTTTGTGGTTTTGTTTTTTAAGCTTTAGAACACCTACAGGTTGTGATGAGCAAATAAAAGCTAATAAGGACCAGATAAAAGCAGGCATTTTATTGGCTTTTAGATATTTTTTCCAGTAATAACGACACAGGGAGTTTAATAAACTAAAAATTAATACAGTTAATATAGTATTTTGGTAATATAGTACTTTGTCATTGCCAGAAATTACATATAAATTGAGAATACAAACAGGAATACAGATACAGAAAAAAAGAATAATTTAAATAATTGATTATATATATATATATATGAAGAGTTCAGATGCAAAAGCCTCTAAATGCCATTTGAAATTTTCTTCTAAAATGACCATTTTTATCAAGCTTGTATATTTAAGTTCAGTAATTTCACTTAAATGACAATTAATAGGTAATCTTCATTGCCATTTAAGTGAAATTACTGAACTTAAATATACAAGCTTGATAAAAATGATCATTTTAGAAGAAAATTTCAAATGGACTTACAGGCTTTTGCATCTGAACTCTTCATATATATATATATATATATATATATATATATATATATATTTCTTTTTTTATTTTTTATTTAAGCACACTCTTTTTGAAAAGGGGCTGCATATATAATTAATCTATTGCACTGGACAGAATTGTGTTGTTATTTGAGGTTGACATGATAAACGAATCAGAAACAGATTATGCCCTGCTTAATTGTGCATGTGTGTGTATTTGACAGACCAGAGGTGTGGGTAATGGTAATTTGTGTGCGTGTCTACAATGTGAAAGTGACTGTGTGATGATGTAAATACACTGTTCCTGTAGGGAGGACATTCTCTGGCTTCTCAAACCCAGCTGAAGCTCAGTTTCAGGGGCAGTAGAGCTCACCATAGGAAACAGAGCCTTGCTGACCTGCAAGGAACAAAAACTTCAGGAAGCATTTATAAGTACCCATATATAACCTACATATGTATGTGCAGTGATGTTTCCCCCTTTACCTGCTCAAGGCCAGAGAAGGCCACCCCAAGGTTCACTCCATTTCGGAAGAATGTAAGCGTTCCAGCACTCAAGTCTAGCAGAACCCCAATGACTGTATTTCTTTCATAAAAAGGCTCTGAGTATTTTGACTCCTTCCATTATGCCAGATGAAGCCTTTGTATGATAGACCCCAACTCTCACTGTCAATGCCTTTTTGAAGAAAGAAACAGGACACTCAACAAGTACAGTTTCAGTCATTCACACCGAAATGAAAAGCATTGTGTTCTTTTTTTATGGTCTTCTTCTCTCCTCCCTTGTTAATCTACAGTATGAGGCATTCATGGGACAAAATTACAGTTTGACAATTAGATGGTGTAATTAATTTAAATCAGGGGTTCTCAACTCCCATCGCTACCCACTGCTCTGCACATTGTGCATGTCTCCCTTACTTAACACACCTGATTCAGATCCTCAGCTCGTTAGGATAGACTCTCTGTCTAACCAGCTGAGGATCTGAATCAGGTGTGTTAAATAAGGGAGACATGCACAATATGCAGAGCAGTGGGCTGAGGGCTGGAGTTGAGAACCCCTGATTTAAATGGATCAACCTTTGTCGCTGCTCCCTATTTGCTATTTACATTTAGTGAATGATTTTGGTCATGATACATTGATTGTCTCCCTAAAATGTGGGTGAATAATGTGGTGGAAGTTTCTGAGAGAAACATGACTGTACTCACCTATGAGGTTAATGAACATTTGGTCTCCTGTGTGAAGCAGTGCATTTTGGGTACCAACCCCCACCATCACAGAGCTTCCATATGGGGGCTCAAGGAACTCAATCTCCCAGTAATGCTCACCATGGGTGAAACCTAGAAATATTTGTTATTCTGACGTAATGAACTTACTCTACATTCCTATCTTCAAAACGACAACACACTACCCGAGAACTCCACTAAAGCATAATAAAAGCATTATTTGCATTACAATCACTAGTTAAAAATTAACTTACGCCAGTCTTAGTGCAAACTAGTACTTAATGTTCAACTACACGTTTATATAGCTTGTATGACCTTGATTAAATGTAACATTTAACTAATACAATAATACGTAAGAACAACAAAAAGCGCTCAGCCTCACCTTTGCTACCTCTGACCCCTGCGGTTCCCTGACTGTCCAGCAGAGGACTGACATGAAAATACACAGCCTGTCGGCATAGAGACAGATGAGCATCAGGAGATTTACTGTCCGGATCCCATTCCCAACTGTCCGGAGTGTGATCTCTAAAAGAGCGCAACATTTGCTGTCCACAATACAAAACAGACAGACACATATTTACTATGCAGCAAGGAAAGACAAAACAAACAATTATTTGCTCTCATTTGAATATTTAAATGTTAAATATACATATATAAGCTCCGTAACACTAAAGTTATTATTATTACATAAAGACGACTGACTAGGCGAGCCTATTTCTCGAGTGTGGACACCTATCTGACGGGTACTACTATCAACAAACGTGTGTACGTGAATTTACGTAACGTCAACCCAAGTAATGAAGAGTAACTAAAACTTACTTTTGTAAGCGATTGAAGTCCGCTTTTGCAAAGAAGACGGCACAGCCTGCTTTACATATGGGTGTAGTTCAGATAGCTGGGCGATAGAACAACATTTTACGGCTGTCAAAACAACACTGGATTTATCCATATATGGAAGTAGGCGTGCGTTTGTGCTCATGAATTTTCAACTAGCCACTGCATACGTTCCTTGGTAACCTTCCAGTAAAACAACCTATATTAATAAGCCAAACATTCGCCTCTCTATTATTGGGTGAACGTCAAGCTAATATACTGTATATTCATTCGCTTAAGGAACTGGAAGTTTGCCAGTTTTTTTTTTTTACCAGTTCAGGATTTATGAGAGAGACACAGAGAGAAAAAAATAGGCTGTGTGAAATAAATCAGTTTATTACACAACATTTACATGCCTTATTAACAAAGTGAGGGGAAGAAAGATGACACTTAAAATAATTAAAGAAGGTCCAGCTCCTAGTGACTTGCCAACATAAGCTTTAAAAAAAGACAAGGAAAAAAAAAACATTCCTCACCATTCAAAGACCTGACAAGTAGTAATGAAAATCTGTCCCTACATAAAGAAAGTTATGGTAAAATGCATTTACGGGAAAGCAGAAAAGCAGACAGACTCACAATTCACTGTTGTCAATGTTCACTGTAGTGTCACTCATGTGTAAGCCCATATTCTCAGATCTTCCCTCACATTTCGGAAATCTGTGTCAGTGACTAGTCAGTGTGCTGGATGTGTTGTCAGGATGAGCAAAACAAAAATAAAGGCTGGTACAGGTTTATACATTCATTACAGTGAGCATTACTTACACAGTTCTGCTATCTTAATAAATACAAGGGTGGGAGAATTAATGTTGCTCTTCCTTTAACAGATGCTGTCCCCAAGCCAGTGGATTCATCTTATACCTTACCTCACTTAACTTTTCCTTAATGATGATTCTTTTCATAGACCATTGCACATGGTAAAACTGACACGAAACATTGTTAATGAAAATATTGATGCCTCAGTGAATGAAGCAGGACGAGTAAAGAGGTTGTGAAGGATGAAATCGCTGTTCTGTTCTATTGTAAGGTGTCCACAAATGCATCAAACTCGTCAATGTTTTTCTCATAAATGGCCAGTTTCTCTGGAAGAGAGTCCTGCAAAAATACATTCAGATACAAATTCAAATACATTCACTTTACCAAACATTTAACTTTACATCACAATGTTACAGATGTTAAAACATCATAATACGACATGAATATAATGAATCAGTCACCCGACCCTACAGTATATATAAAGTTTGTATACAGATTCGGTTTCTAAAAGAACTACACTTACATAAAACTTGCAATTATTTAATAGTTCTTAATTTTAGTATTCACACAATTAAAATTGTTCAATTATGATTTTAACACCAACCCAGGTTTGGTGCTAAAAAAAAATCTGTCTTATGTAAAATAACTTGTCTTTCTTGCTTTAAGGTCACCCTGTCCCATTTAGAGCACAAAAATGTCCAGAATGTGCTGTGTTGCAAATATGTGTTTGTTTCTCACCAAGTCCTCAGCCATAGACTGAGCGCTGACATCGATGGACAGGCTTGCGAGTTGAGGAGGGTTTTGAAACTCTCTATAGAAAGTGCCTAGATCCATTGGCAGAAGGTCATCCTTAGAGAACGCTGGTTTCTGTTCGGCACACATAAACACAGAACTGTTCTTTAAACACAATATGAACTATATCAGTCTTTTACCTTATACTTCTATGGTTTGACTAAATAAATATTTGCTTGTGTATACAATTGGTTTCATAGTACAAATATCAAGTCCCTGCTGCACACACAAAATAAGATGGTATTTTCTGGTTTTCTCTCACTAGTAACATTTGTATTGATTTTCTAGCTCAATAATCAATAGCTCTGATAAACACAGTTATGCTCTGTCATGCATAAACAAAATAAAAAAAACAAACACATGATCAAGCAGGGCCTCTCTGAGGCAACACTCACTAGCTTCAAAGAAGTCAATTTGGCGTGGGATACTACTGCATCATTTAACACTGTACTTATGAAATAAAAATGCAGAAGAGTAAAGTCTTCTTTAGATTTATTAAACATCAATCGTCTGGAGCTGTCTCTCAGGTCAGAGTCTAAGCTTCTTTTCAGATGAATTATTGACTTGTCTGGATCACTAGATGCTCTGTGAAGGGCTTGATAAACTCCCTTTTGCTGTCAAACCTCTATAATGATTCTGATCAGTCCCCATTCATTCAATGTTTTGCTAATGCTGTGCCTTTCAATGCAGTATAGCTCTCAATATCTCTAGAGGAGTAGTAGTTTTATATATATCATGTTGTGGTGCACCTACAAAGTCAACCATGACAAAGTCGTCTTGTGGCTGTCCCCCGCTGTGGCTCGAGCTGTTTGAATGCAAACTGCCTTGTAAAGGAGATGAAGGGGCCGGGGATGGAGGAGGATGCACCTGCAAACAGAGAAAAACATGAAGAGACAGTGGAGGGCGCAGCTGCAAGCTAACGCATGTAGTGGGTTTGCTTAAGTATACCATTGGGTCGTTCTCCTCCAGGTCATAGACTCTTGGAGCGAACGCAGCAAAAGGAAGATCCAGACTGTTTGTCGTCACCTGGAGTAACATGTACACAAAACGTCAGAATGCATTTTGCAGGCTTGCCCTACTTTTGTTAAATTAATTTATATTTAAAGAAAGAGGAGGGATTGTGGTATTGGTACTAAGTCTATCATTACAGGGGATTGCAAGGAGCCATTTAGGTGAATAACTTTTGGACAAAAAGTTGTAATAGGGAGTAATTATTGGAATAGTTTACCACAGTCGATAAGACAGTGTTCTACATATTAAACATTTTAACCTTAAAAAAGTGTAAAAAGTTTACTTAGACATTTTAAATAATGTGTCTGGGGTTTTCGTCTATTAGTGCTTTATGTATCCTTGTATGTACCTGCCTATGGACTATGGATGTTAATTAGCAATGTTGCAACTATCCAACTTGTTTCCATTTTGTATTTTATACTAATGTTCATTAACATGCATTGTCCCTATCAAATAAATAAACAAATGCAATTTTTTACCTCTCACTAAACATGAAAGTTACATTGTTGTCTGTGTATACTGTACTCATCAGTAACATTTTATATATCATATTTATCAGTTTTTGTAAGTGTATTCTAACCTGTGTGGTGGCTTTGTTGACAAAAGCTCCAACTTTCCTGGTGAAGGTTGTCTCTGGAGCATCAGAAGGGACAGACTTCACCTCGCTACACACACACACACACAAACATGGATTCAAACTTTTCTGAATTGACAAATTAAAAAATGAGTACTGAACAGAATCTCTTCACACTCTTACCTGCCACAGGATGTGGGTGGTGCCGGCTGATGGGACTGTCCAGTGGGGCATGATGGGATCCGACCGTGCTCAGCCGCAGTGCCATGATTAGGTTGAGCCGGGACCTGTGGGACTCCACCTTCTTTACCCTGCACAGCCATCTGATTAGGTAGAGAAACACACATGGCCACCTTGCTCAGGGCAGAATTACACATAAACATACACACACAATTCTGTAGACAGTAATTCCCAGCAGCTGGTCTACATCAGGGGGATGAAGGGCATGAAGTCAGGACAGTGAGGGTGGGGCCCCTGCATGTGTGTGGGCCGTACCTGGTGAGGATGTACAGCAGCAGGACAAGTCGTAGGATGGCACAAATCCACAGTTCCCAGGGCAGGAGTCTGATATGACAGACGAGAGCTGTACAGCTGAAGAGACAGAGAGAGATTCGTGTCACAATGGGAGTCAAATGTCAGATTAAGAGCCCTTTTAAAGTCCAGTCCTGTGTTAATCTCACCGCAGAGCAGAGAGCAAGAGAGCGAGAGAGAACAGAGAAATGGTCAGAGGAGCAAACACAATAGTAATTCAAATAAAACAGCTGGCAGGTGAGCTCAAGGAGAAGGCAGCAGCAATTGCAGTGTGCAAACAATCTCTCAGGATGGGTTTTGCTGTTACTTAATTAAAAGGTTATACGATGATATGAAGGGTAAGCAGTGGAATAAAGGTTACTGGGCCAGGCCACACACACTCTTTGTAATTATTCTACCAACTGCATGCGTGTACACACAGAGACACGACTCACTTGCTGTGAGATGCCAAGCCCCATGAGGGGAACCTTCAGTGTGGCCATCAGAGCCGGCTTAGGTGTCTTAAAATGTGCCTTACTTACAGTACACGCACACTACATGCACACAGAAAGAAAGAAAGAGAGAAAGGAAGAAAAACAAGGGCAACAGAAATGAAAGCACTACCACAGAAAGAGATAATGGGGAGAGAGAGAATCTGATGCTATAGCCACATAAATGGTATTTTATGACCGTATTGACTTTGTTAACATTCGTCTTCTGAACCCTGCAATACCACACAGTACAGCAAGACCAGTGTTATTTTAGTATTATTCATAAACTATTTTAATATTTTGAAATAGCTTTTATTTTTAAACTTTCATTTTTCTTTTTATTTGACATTTTTGTTAACATGTTTTATCTATTTTACTTTAATTTATTTTTATTTCAGTTTTTGTGATTTTAGCACTTCAGCATTTCAACGTATGTCAATTAGTTTCCAAGGCAAACATTCTATTTGAAGTTTTTTTTTTTAAATACAGAAAACTATTTGTTCTATTTTTAGTTTTAGAATAATAACACTAATCAGGACACCAGTTTATCCATTATTAGAGGTTAAAAGTTAATCTCTTAAATGACAGGCTGCACTGCACATGTATTGAGGCTTGACCTGCACAAAGATGGTGGTAAAGGGTTAGGTGATAGTGACGGCATTACCTGTGATGGTGGGGAGGTGGAAAAGGATGTGGTGCACACCTCCTGAGAGTCTTCAATTCCTGCATAAGCCCCTCCCTCATCTTCTCCAGGAGCTCTAAGAGAGAAAGAGGAGGTATGAGGCCAGAGGTTAAGAGAGCAGTTAGCATTTTGAATCTCTGTACTATTAGACACTTGGTATTAGATCCACAGTGTAAATCCAATTCAGAGATGTGACGGAATTTGTTTTATCACTAAAAAACTTGCAGTAAAAACAAAATAGAACAACTAAAAACATTCTGAGGTTCAACTGGTGAGGTTCTATACTGCTATATCAGTTAATGAAAAAAGTTGTGCTGATTAGTATTTTTGTGGATTTTTTTTCTGAACTATTTGTTTAATAGAAAGAACACCATTTATATGAAAAATACATTTTTTGTAACATTGTAAAACAAAAATCTTACTGATCCTAAACGTTTAAACAGTTAGAGTAATCTATTCAGTGACTATGCTTTTTCACACCTGTAACTGCAAGGATGCATGTGTGCCATATTAGATGAAAGGTCGCTCCACAAAATGATCAATGATAATACCCATGATGGGGCCTGTCCTCTTCAAACTGCCCTGTGAAAAAACACAAAGACATCTAGAACATAGCCACTACAAAACTACAATAACCAGAATGCCCAATCTTTTAAATGTGTTGCATACGGGAAGCTGTGATGTATACCTTGAAGACATGAGGGCCAAATTAGTGCGATATGCACAGGACAAAGTGATGATGCCTCATGGGAGTGCCTACAATACCCACTCGCACTGTCTGGAACCCTGCGGAGAGACGTGAAGAATCTGAACAAATACACGGCTCTTGAGAATACCTACACAACATTTAACATTTGCAACATTTGCTCCTAGTATTACCTTCCCAAAACATGTCAGCTGGACATCTCCAAAATAGATCCTATAGAGAGATATTATTAAGATAATGTCAAGTCAATTCATTTATTTATATAGAGCTTTATACAATACAGATTGTTTCAAAGCAGCTTTACAGTAATAAACAAGAAATAACAGTATTAATGTAGCAAAGTTCTTTTACTATTAAACAAATACAATTTTAGCTGTAAACAGCTCTAAAAAGAAAAGTGTCATTATTCATTATTTAGTTCAACACTGTGAATGTTGCAGGGTTCGAGTACTTATGAAACAAACTCAGTTTAATAAAGCAGCTCTACAGTAGATAATAGTCATTCTTCAGCTCAAAATCAGTTCAGTGTGAATTCAGTTGAGTTCAACAAGTACAAGTTAATTAAATTATTAAACAAGCTATAAGCAGACTCTACACAGACAGTAATTTAATAAAATTCAGCTCAAGTCACTTCAGTGTTGATTCAATTCAGTCAAATGTCAAGAAACGTAGAGAAATCGGTTTCCCTGCATGAAATCATGTATTATTCATGAGGCTTTGTGGACATTGAAGGAAGTGTGTTGTGTACCTGTAGAGTATGACATAGTCATGGCCTTGTTTACGTGAAAGCTTGTAAGCAGGTGTCACCCTTGTGATGGCCAGTAAAGATTTGAGCAGCAGCGACAGCCGATTATAAACTGTATAGGACACTTTAATGTCCTTATCACACCTGGAAAAAAAATCCAAACTGTAGTTATGTCCTGGTATATGTTATTAATGTAACAACCTCTACAAAGAGCAGTTGACATCTGAATATGTAGGGCAGGGGCTCGGCAAACCGCCGTTGGGATATTTTGGAAGACTTTTTTTTTTTTTTTTAAATCAGCCTATTTTTATATGTATTACCTGATAAAAAAATATTTGCACTAAATGGTGCACTGAAACTCTTCCAACTACTTAAGAAAAGTGATTTCACGATTATTTAAAAGTATAAAGACGGTAGTGGCCTGAAACTCTGGTGTATCTATATATACTTTGGATGGAGCGGGGTTGTCTGACTGACAAAAGCCCACTCCCGACATCTTTTGACAGTGTATCCGCAGCGTATTGGTACTGAAACCATTGTCAGTCAACAACATTCTTATTTTGCAAGGATGTTTGAAATAGTTTGGCAGAAAATAGCCTACTTCATTTGTCAGAAGGGCAATATGGTTTTCGTTTATGTTGCTTAGAAGTTAATATGAGTCATAGGCTTTGTCCTATTTAAATAGTTATTTATATATATTTTTTTTCTGTGACATTTTTTTCTCTGCTGACAGTACAATGTTAATATAATATTTTATATTGACACAAATACAATTTTTTGCATTTAGAATTCGTATAGGCTAGTTAATCTCTCTCTTTCCGTAAGAGACATCTGAATGGGAGATTCTGGAAACAAGATCTAAATTTTGCGGACCCACCAGGTCAGGAAATAAAGCGGGGAACACAGTGTATTTTAAGCACTTGCTGAATAGAACCTTGTGGGAGCGTGATGAAAAAAACAAAAACTTAAAATGGCTGTAATCAATATTGTTATTACAATAGTACTTGATCTGTTTAAATATGATTTCATTGATATATGCCTACTAAGGTGTTAAATTAAAGCTCAAAATTAAAAGTTGTCTAATCCAGTAATTCATTTTTCCTATTTTTGATCAGAGCACACAATCAGAAAACCATTGTTAGTTTTTTTTTAATTTTAGTTCAGAAAATTAATAATGAAAAAACATGTCGTTGGCCCACCATCTACTGCAAAAAAAAAAAAAATGTTGGCTCGCGGCCAAAGTTACTTGCCGACCCCTGGTGTAAGGGTGAGAGTGAGCTTACTTTTCATTCATTTCCAAACACCATGTCTCCAGCTCCATTGAGTCTCCCTGCATAGGTAAACATAACTTATTAATACTCAGAGTAAAAATCTTAGGCATTTTAAACATTTTGTTTAATGTTTATCATAATACTCTTATTACATAGAGAGTGAACAAAAACGAAGATTAGAGCCTCTGAAGTTTTGAGGGAGATCTCCACACACATGGCATTGGCCGATGCCAGGCAGCTGTCCAGCAAGAGCTTTTTTTGCCTCATGAGTCACCTCAGGGATGTCTTTTATTGCCAGATTAAACTGAGAGAGAACATAAAGACACACAGACAGACAGTTCATGATAGTTATGATGTAAAGAAAACAGGGCTCTTCGTAAAAGGAGCATCCTCAACGCGTGTTTTACCCAGTCTGAACCGAGTCTGAGATGATGAAGATGAGCAAGTGGTGATCTTCTCTCCGAGTCGGGCTTGAACTATAACCTGCACGGTCTGAAAGACACACAGGTAAAAAAAAAAGACATCATCACTGTGTCGAACTGGGAGACCAGATTTCACAGATGCAACCAAAACTTATAATGTATTGTTTAATGCAATCACCTTCAGGGCAAAGAATTTGATGAATTTATCCAAGTCTTTCTTGTCCTGTAGGCTCAGATCACTATCCATTGTCGCATAAGCCTAAGACATACAAACGATAGAGAGTTTTCTCAGTAAACATTGGAAGATATGCTTTACAGATAATATAGTACAGTAGTTGAAAAGGTATATAACACACATAATTAAAAGTCAAGTCATTTAGTAGGGGAAGATGTCCCATTAAGAACAATGTAAAAAACATTGTTGTTATTTTTTTACAAATATCTTAAAATCATAACATATTCAGAAACAACAAGATGACAATTTATAAGTCAGAAAGTTTAATTAGGGGAAATTAATATAAGTTATTCAAAGAGGCCATCTTACTCCACTCCACAGATAAACTTTTGAAAAATGTGTAAATTATACATTCTGCATACATAATTGCTTAATATAGATCACAATATAATAATGTTATCAGTACATTATTATATTATTATTATATATTAATAACATGTCTTCTGTTCTGAGGGCAGAACAATATTTTCACTTTAAAGTAAAAACTAGCCTATATTTTTAAACTCCACAAAACTAAAAATAAAACATTAATTTGTCCACAAATCCTTCATTACCAATGACACGAAAACTTTGATATTCAACATACCACAATGATGACAGATCAATACTTTCCACAGACACAAAATTAGATCAGTTAACCTCAAAACTGTTTCGAATTGACTAAAAATGTTGATATTCAGATGACATGAAAAAAATGTAATAGAGCATAGCCATTTACCAAATGTGTTGATTTTGGATTTTGTGCCACATATAGTCAAAATAAAAAAAATAAAAAATATGGTGGCAGGGTCATCTTTTGCACCATCCCACCTTAATAATAGTAATAAAAAACGAATTGATATCTTAGTGTCATTAATACTGTCACATCTCTGACAGCTCGCCTCTGAGCATTTAATAATGTAACGTTGCTCAACAGAAAACAATAACAGCACTCTTCTCTTCAAAAACAGATTTATAACAATCAATGTCAACTGACAGTCAGCTCATCCCAGTAGAGATCTGAAACAGCAGACTAGACAATTGTTTTTGACAGCCAAACATTCTCAAGTTGTTTACAATCATCTGTATCTTTTCAGTCAATGCTAACACCTTAGCAAAACACGCGCACATACTTACAGCTCATCACAGAGTAGAGATTCAACTGTTAACACGCAGAATATGACGTTGGATAGTGACCGTAGCTGATTGTGTGAAACGGTAAAATACAGCCTAAACAATCCTGTATTTTTAATTAATCACATCGTAGCACCACATCACACACTGACGGGCGCCCCATTTTTGTTTATGTTGCTTGTTTGGCTAGGTCAGGAATGACGTGTTGCCTGGACCGATTCAACCACACCACTTTCGTTATTTAGTGAAAAATGGTTAAACACATCTGATAACGTATAATAATAACGTATATAATAATGGTTTATTTTAATATGTATCTCCTGCTCTTACATTGTTGTCAAAAGTAACGAATACAACTATCGAAACTGCAAATAACGAATTGGAAATTTGTTAAAGCTGTGGCGTCACATTCAATGTCGGCGTACACAAACAATCACCGGTGCTGGTAATGTTTTTAGTCATTCGCAGTGTTTCCTCTGCATTTGTGCTACTCGAATAGATAGTTAATTTATTCACTGGGAGATCATTATATATCAGGAGTTATTGTGTTAGTTTTTGTGTAAAATACTTTACGTTTCTGTGCTGGTTACCAGGCGATAAACTAGTTGATTTAACCAGCTCAATTTGAGATACATGCTGTTATAAATATATGTGATTTGGAATGGATAGGCAATACAGCGGTGCATGCAGGCACGTTTCGTTCCCAACTTCCCATACCAATTGCTTTTCTATGAATTGCGAATGTTATTCATTTACACAAATCATTCAAAAGTTGCCAAGTGTATGTGGGTGTTGGATGGTTTAGTTATTGGCACAGCATTGCATGACACTCACTGACATTCACATGTGGCATTTGTCCATAGGTCCTCCTGAGTGTGTGGAATGGCAATCTCTATTGCGATCCTAGACTGTGACCTGCTGCTGCATGGTCGAGGGCACAAAACACTGGATCAATTTGACATCGAGACAGTGTCCGAGTGAATTTCTGCTGACAACATTTGGCTTCCCACGGGAGTTCATTTATTACCTGGTGGAACTACTAAAGGACAGCTTGTTGAGACGGACACAGAGGTCAGCGAGCCATTAGTCCAGATGTTCAGATACTTGCAGACGGCTGGGATTCTACACAACCGGGTCCTTTCCAGAGCAAGATGGGAGATGCGATTGGCATCAGCCAGGCATCCATGAGCCGTTGTGTGTCTAATGTCACTAAAGCTCTGACTGAGAAAGCACCAGAGTGTACTGGCTTCACTAGGGATGAGGCCACCAGGCAACAGTCTAAAGAGGAGTTTTACAGAATAGCAGGAATTCCCAATGTCATGGGAGTTGTGGACTGTGCACATATAGCCATTAAAGCTCCCAATGCAGATGACTCTTCCTATGTAAATAAAAAAGGATTTCACTCAATCAATTGCCAATTAGTATGTGATGCCAGAGGACTGCTGCTGAGCGCTGAGACACATTGGCCGGGTAGTCTGACAGACCAGAGCTGTCTTTAAGCAGTCCAGTGTGGCAAAGCTATTTGAAGAGCAAGACAATGATGAAGGTTGGCTTTTAGGTAAGACCCATAGTGAGACCTTAACATTTCCAAATAATTCTTTGGTGTTGTTTACATGTGAAAATATCAGTGTGTTTTCTGCCTCTGGCCTCCAGGTGACAACCGTTACCCTCTAAAGAAGTGGCTGATGACTCCAGTGCAGAGTCCTGAGTCTCCTGCTGACTACCGCTATAACCTGGCCCACACAACGAACACATGCAGATTGTGGACCGCACGTTCAGAGCCATTCAGACACGTTTCCGGTGCCTGGATGGGGCAAAGGGTTACCTGCAGTATTCCCCAGAGAAATGCTCCCATATCATCCAGGCCTGTTGTGTGCTACATAATATTTCCCTGCAGTCCGGCCTTGATGCCTGGACTTTTGAGAGGACTGAGGCCACGGACCAATCAGGGAGGATATCGATCCTAATGACACTGACGATCCAGAGGCTCTAGAGTTCGACAGGAAATCATCCAAAATCATTTCAGCTAGGACGCAATTTAGGATTCACCATTTAATTATTTCCAATCGTTAAATGCACATGCCATTGCCCTTTTTTTGTTAAATGGTTCATTCACCCAAAAATTAAGTTTATGTCTGTAATTACTCACCCTCATGTCATTCTAAACCCGTAAGACCTTTCGTTCATCTTCAGAACACAAATTAAGATATTTTTGATGAAATCCGAGAGTTTCATCCTGGATTTCATCAAAAATTTGTGTTCTGAAGATGAACGAAAGTCTTATGGGTTTGGAACAAGAAGGTGACCAATTGATGACAGAAATTTCATTTTTGGGTGAACTAATCCTTTAAGGGATAGTTCACCAAAAATCTAAATTGTCACATCATTTACTCCCCTCATGTCGTTCCAAACCTATATGACTTTCTTCTGTGGAACACAAAATATGATATTTTGATGAATGTTGGTAATTAAACAGTTTTGGTGACAACTGATCCCACTGTATGCACAGGGGAAAATGTTCTACAGAAGAAAGAATGTCATATGGCTTTAGAATGACATGAGGAGACGTACTTCGTTACTCTGTCTCGGTTCCGTGAACACACACGCAAAACGCAAAGCTGGAGTCTTTTTTAAAATTCAGTAATTTACTAGTACTATTTAGGAATGATATGAAAATAGACAGGGGTTTTTATTACAGATTATTATTATTTTAACATCCTTATTGATATTTTACTAATAAAAAAAATCATAGACCTGTAAAAAGAAGAAATCAATAAATTAAATCTCAATATTTTTGTGTCTGTTTATGTATTTGTTTCAAAACCTGCTTTTAACAGCTTACTTTCCAAAGAAGGCAAACTTCTTGTTAGTTATTTATGATCTCAGCTCTTTTTAATTTTGTTTTAGATCATATCAGACAGAAACACGTACCTATTATGAGTTTCGTCCTCACAGATATCCCACTGATGCTGTTTAATCTGAGTAAAAGATATATCGGGGCCTGAATAGAAAGCTTTTAATTTGATCCCGGGTTAATTAATGGTTTTGTTGGCGACAAGACCAGCTCTGCTGCTCCGGAGGTTCGACTGTCAGAGGCGATAAATCAGATGGTTGTTTAATGAGTTTCGCAGTCGAGCCCGGTGATAAATTTGTGGAATAAATAGAGAAACCGCGGTGAACAATGACGTACTGTCTGGTGTGTGTGTGTGTGTGTGTGTGTGTGTGTGTGTGTGTGTAATGTCATTACTAAAAGAAGACATCCGGAGAGCTCAGAAGCAGCAGAATCTGCAGCATATGAACGCCAAGAGTCTCCACTGGAACACAATGATGTAGAGTCAAGCGTTGCTCGTTTGTGCTTCACACTTCTAATAACTTTCGGGAGCAAAGTAAGTATTTCTCGAAGGTTTTGTTTCATTCTTTAACAATGTACGTTGTATTTTAACTTTGTATTAGATTCAGAGTTGCATTTATGCCGCAGTTATCTATGTCTCAAGTTCAGCCACAGTTAACCCGAGGGGAAATTCGTATATTGGCTGCAGTCATTTATTGCCTGAGTGTTATACTATTCAGATTCATGTCTGTACGGAAGATGCAGAGAGCGAAGCTCGTTGTGCTGGGAAGAGATAACTGTGGAAGACAGGTAACACTGCAGTGTTATTGAGTTCAATGATTATATATTATATCCTGACGACTGTAATAACTCTGTTTTCTCTTTTGAACTCCAGCTCTGTGTGTCAGATTCATCACCCGGCGTTTTATTGGAGAGTATGAACATAAAAGGGGTAACACTAATTAAATACACACACACTGATGATCTGTTGACCATGTGAAAACATAGCCTACCTCAACAGAATATAGCCCTTTTCACTCTGTATACATTTGTGTAACTGTATTGCAGTTGAGTTCTGTGCATCATATGACTTGCCATATACTTTGTGTCTCAGAGGTCACCTACAGGTGTCAGAAAATCGTGGAGAAGGAGGCGATTGAACTGGAGATTTTAGACACTGTTAATAAGGTACAGTGTACTAGATGATATATTATAAGATATCTGTATACATATCTGTATACAGTGTTGGTTCTTGCCTATCAAGGGACCATCTCTTTGTATCTGTGCATCTGCCGGCGTGCTGTTCCACACACATATTTATCCACAGAATGATCTTGCCTTGTCAAACGGCTGATGAGACACAGGACTCTCTGAACCATTCCATTCCTTTCATGTCTGCTGTGCTGAATCTCAGGCTGGTGGAGTGCCTTTAACAGCCTGCCTGCCATCATTCGTGTTACACAGTAAGAGAGTGGCACATGTTAATTCACAGGATAAGGCTGAAGCATTACCATCTGTGTGAGTGCAGTAGAGTAGTCTAGAGTCTGTTATTACTGGATGACTCCCTTATGTGACACACCCAGTTCTTTTGAGCTGATGATAGAAATCAGCTGTGCTGAAGGCATGTATTTATCCAAAAATGAAAATTCTGCCATCCCTTACTCGTTCCAAACCTGTATGACTTACTTTCTTCTGTGGAAACACAAAAACATTTGGATACAGTATCAGACTACACTGAAGCAATGTATGATTATTTTTCCTTATCTACAATGAAAGACAGTGGGGTCCAAAATGACTTTGAACTCCATTGACTGATTATATGGACAAAAATATCAAATTTCAAAATATCATCTTCTGTGTTCCACAGGTCCCAATAAGGTCATAAATGTTTGGAACAACATAGGGGTGAGTAATGACATAATTTTCATTTTTGGCTTGACTATCCTTTTAGATAATGACAAAATCTGCAGTGCGGGGGGACTCAAAGACCAGGATTGAGAAGCAGGAGGTTTTGCTTAATGGGAATTAAGTTCACATCCTTTGCGCTCCAGAATTGCATTCAGAATCACATCTGTGAAAGTCTAGATGTGCGTCATCTCTATCCTCACATTCACTCACATGCAGGAGATGAAGAGCTATTCAAATGTGTGAATCTGTTTGTGTTCAGGAGTGTGCAGGACCTGCTGTGTCCTCTCTGGAGAGTTCCATTAAATGGGGTGACGGGTTCCTCATCATGTACTCCGTGACGGATCGCAGCAGTTTTGAGGCTGTGTCACACCTGAAGAGACTGATTGACCATGTTAAACAGACGCTCGGTAAGGCCCATCAGACTGTGAATGATCACTCTGGGAGCATAGTGACTGAGGACAAATAGCACCAATATTCTGTTTTTAGCACTTTTTCGAGCACTCATGTTTATGTGTACGGATCCTCCAACTAGTGAATAGCGCTGTTATCCATCAGTGTGACTCAGCCTGCCTTAATTGGTCTCAGTTCAGAGATTTCACCTCAGGCATGAACTCTTAATATAGTACACTGCAGTCTGTGAGTGTGAGTTTGTTAATGACAGATAGATACGTGGAAAGAGATAAAGAGAGAGAGAGAGTATCACAACACTGCAGTCTTTATTATACCATCCATCTCCAGGTACTGTCATTTTAATGGTAGTCTGTTCTTCTTCAGAGCTATAGCATCCATTACTTCATTCTGTGTATGTCTTTGCGTGTCTTCCAGGTATTCCTACAGTCATTGTTGCCAATAAATGTGACATGGAGAACGGCCGAGTGGTGGGGACGGATGAGGGACAGGTTTTAGCCTTGGACCTGAGGTCAGTATGCTTTGCTCTCAATGATAACTGCACAGGTTTATGATAGTATGAATTATATACAAATATAGGAAATGTTTAACCCTAGAACGCTTAAAGGGGGTCAAATTAACCCAGTAGGGTGTTGGTTTTTGGAAACATTTTTGGTCACACTTTATTTTAAGGTGTATGTGTTACAGTGTTATTATGCATTGAAGTAATGAGTATTATTAATTACAGTAACTACATGTATAGAGTCAGGGATTGGTTTAAGGTTAGTTGCATGCAATTATGCATAATTTATAGTTATTACTACAGTAACTACTTGTAATGTGTAACAAGGACACTGTAAAATAAAGTGTTACCACGTTCTTTTTACTAATAAAATAATTAATTCCTTGATATTCCATGTGTTCTTCTTAAATCTTTTATGTGAGAATCAGCCATGCCATTTACATGTGTTAGACGTTACATTACCAGTCAAACGTTTTTAATCGGTGAGATATTTAATGTTTTTAAAATCTCTTCTGCTCATCAAGGCTGCATTTATTGGATTAAAACTACAAAAACAATAGTAATATTGTTAAATATTATAACAATTTAAAACAGCTTTTTTCTATGTGAATATATAGTAAAGTGTAATTTATTCCTGTGATGAAAGCTGAATTTTCAGCATCCTTACTCCAGTCTTCAGTGTCACATTGTAACGCTCTCAATATATTGAGAGTGTTACAACATGATCCTTCAGAAATTATTCTAATATGATGATTTCATGCTCGAGAAACATTTATCTTTATTATCAATGTTGAAAACAGTCTATGATGAATAGAAAGTTCGAAAAGAACGGCATTTATCTGAAATAGAAGGCTTTTGAAATATTAAACTCTACCATCTAAAATTTGGGGTCAGTAAGAATTTTTATCTTATTTTTTGGGGGAATAAATATAAGAAATCAATACTTTTATTAATCAAGAATCAATTCAATTGATCAAAAGTTACAGTAAAGAGATTTATAATGTTACAAACGATTCTATCTCAAATAAATGTTGTTCTTTTGAACTTTATATTCATCAAAGAATCCTGAAAAAAAATTGTATAACTGTTTTCAGCATTGATAGTAATAATGAATATGTTTTGAGGATCAAATCCGCATATTAGAATGATTTCTGTAGGATCATGTGACCTGAGGACTGGAGGAATGATGTTGAAAATTTCTTTCTTTATTTCTTTCTCAGCTTTGATCACAGGACTAAATTACATTTAAAAATATTTTAAAATGGAAAATAGTTTTTTTTAACAATATTTAACAATATTAGTTTTTTTAATCAAATAAATTTAGCCTTGGTGAGCAGAAGAGACTTAATTTAAAGACATGAAAAATCTTACCGATCCAAAACGTTTGAACGGCAATATAGCTTCATAATTTTTTTTTTTATTTCTACCGCAAGTCAAAATGACACATGCATTTCCAACTAAATATTCATCACCTTGTTTTTTTTTGGCAAAATAATTATATTTAATTTTAGTAAAATTTTCATAATAATATTTAACAATAATATAAATATATTTAATTACAATAATTACAAATAATTCCTATTCACTCCATGGATTACTCACAATTTCCTAAATTAAAAGGGGCAATTTATTCACTTCAGAATTTTGTCATAATAATATCACTTCACTAGGCTACCAGATCAATTCACTACCAGTCAAAATTCTAAGCACACTTTTTAGATGATCTTTGATGGCCCTTTTACATCACTTTTTTGTATGTGAAGGTTTTGCTGTGTGTGTTAAAGTGAAGGTTGCACTGGTGATGTAGGTGCAGTTTCTTTGAGCTGTCTGTAGCAGAGGACACTTCAGCAGTGGAGGCTGTGTTCGGGCAGCTGGTGTGTGAAGTGCGGCAGGAGTTTCAGCGACACCTGCTGGCTATGGACAAGCGCTCACGGATGCTGCAGATGAGACATGCGCTCAAAAACAAACTAACACGGAGCAAAACCATGCAATGGTGACAAGGACTAAATGCAGTTCAGACCCGACAACTATAGTGCTGTGTCCTGGCATGACTACCTTTCAGAGAAGAACAAGTGCCGTTTGGGTGTCCAAATACCATCATGGACAGTGTTATCTGTATGTTTATGTCAGACAACATTAAGCAGCAGTGTGTTTTTTAAAGTCTATAATGAATGTGGCACTGGCAGCACCAAACAATGACTGTTAAAACAGACCAACAAGTAGTCCTAACTTGGAACTTTTGCCACTGACTGAGCTAGAAGCTGATGTGTCAGGACCAAAAAACAAAGCAATGTTGATACCCACTCTGTGCATTAAAATTATTTAAGAGAAAGTAGATCTTTTAACATCTATAAAGGATCCATTTGACCACTTGAGCTAAGTGTACTGCTTTTGCATCACTATTACTGTAAGTAGCGGCCTTTCAGTGCAACATTCATTCTGTATTTAAAGGGCACCTATTATGGAAAAATCACTTTTACATGGTGTTTGAACATAAATGTGTGTTGGCAGTGTGTGAGCAAAACCACCCTAGAATGATAAAAATCCACCCAGTAGTTTTTTTTACAATCTCAATAAATCATACCCACTGTCTCAGAACGAGCTGTTCTAAGATTCAGCACTTTGTGACGTAGAAAGTGAGCAAGGGATTTGATTGACAGTGTGGTTGTGGCATAGACCCCGCCCTCGGTGATCTGTACACCATCCTCCATTCGTTCAACGGCAGCCGGTAATGTCTCTTGGAAACATAAATGTTCTGTCGTGGGTTAATCTTGTTGTTGTGGCTTAAAAGTTAATCCTCAAGTGTGGATCGTCGTCTACTGTTTGCGATCCACCGTCACCTCCAGTAACAGTAAGTGTATTTTATGATTTTTGTGCAAATAGT
Source organism: Hybognathus amarus (assembly GCA_030378365.1). Lineage (NCBI taxonomy): Eukaryota > Metazoa > Chordata > Actinopteri > Cypriniformes > Leuciscidae > Hybognathus > Hybognathus amarus. Next base: position 107,350 of record JAQIUQ010006998.1, on the reverse strand, counting down.
CTTTTCAGTCGATGTCAGCTAATTCAACAACAAATGCGTCTAAAGTTGTCGTCGTCGTCCTAGAATGTCTGTTTATATAATGTAAACCCTGTTTGTATAGTGTTTAACCGTACGTTTATAAATATATATATATATATTTACAAAGATATTGTCTTAAACTGCATATATGTTGTTCTGTAAGTTAGCCATCTTCTCACATTTGCCACAGAAGCACCTGTATGACAAGCTAAACATGACGCTACAGGTCCCTCGTATAAATGTATTTCGCTTGTACAGTAACGTTACATAGCAAACTTTATCACAGTATGTGTATGTAGTTTAAAAAAAGCCAGCGTTCACGCCAGCGTCGATACGTTAGCACCGCCGCCAGCGAGAGCGGCAAAATTCGCTCTTGCCGCTCTCGTCAACGCCGTGGAAAGATTCGTGGATGCTCTGATGCTCTGACGTAGATCGAATGCGTGACTTTTTTAAAACGGTATTTAAAGGGGCCACAAAGCAAACAAGCATGTCGGTCGTTATTTTTGCAGAAAATTGATCAGATGGAAATAACTTTAAAATTATAGTGACATGTTTGCTAATGAAATAAACAAATGAAAAGCCATCTGTGTGTGGTGTGGCTTTTGTGTTCATGGTTAAGTGCTATTATAATTTGCATTACCGCTGAAAAGTGTTCTAGCACGAAAATCTTGCCTATAGATAGTGCTGCGCGTCGCCTCTTATCAAATTCAAATGATCAACCTCCTCTATTTTGCTTGGGAACTAATGTGGCCGGAACCAAAGTTTACAGGACTGCGTTCTCTGGAATTCTCTCAAACGGAACACTTCTACATTCCGATTGGTTGCCGCTGGTTGCCGCCGAACCGCGTCATTGCTCATTACCATAAATTTGAACTGATATGATTTCAACTTTCCTCGCCGCTCTCACCGTCCAAGACGCGCCGCGCCGCCCTTGCCGGAGCTCGCCGCCGGCTCTCATTGAAAATGAATGACTTCCGGCCACTTTGACGCTCTCGCCGGCGGCGGTGTGAACGTACGGTTAGTGTTTGTGTATGTATGTATGTCTGTGTGTGTTGCACATCCATAATTGCAAATGGAATGCGATTACAACTCTATAAGTACATAAATGTATCAAATAACCATACCGAGACGTATTGGTCCATTCTCATTTGTGTTTATTCTGCCGGAGTCTCTTCGTACTATTTATAGGGAATGCGGAGGTACGTCACGCCGTGTTGCATTATGGGACGTGGGCGCCATCTTTACAGGCACGATCTTTGTTTACCTTCGGGATAATAGTAGGTGTTTGGCTAAAACGAGGCAAATTTGAAGAAGACCGGAAGAAATGGAGATGTTTAAAGAAAGAGAGAAGGGACCCTACCAGGATAAACTAAATGCCACTGCCAAAAAAAAACGTAATTGGACAAACTATCCGCGATAAACAACGTTGATGCATCTGATTTAGTTTTGGTGTTCGAAGCTTATGCTAAGTTGATTAACGTTACTATTGTACATAAAGTTCAAGCTATTTTACCTGAAAAGTAGCTCTCATAGTTAATGTTAACTTGCTATTTTCAGTCTATATGTTGAGTTTTCATAGGTTGTGCAAGAAAAACAATGTACATTACTTTATAATGCCACAAGATGTGGTAACTTGTTAAATACAACTGTGCCTTATTGTCATCATTTAATGTTGATGACACGTGTAAAAATGAGGGTATTTGGTAGTTTATTTTAAAATAGTTTGATGTATCTTTGCCCATTTATGTGTACTTAAAGGGTCTTTGCGGATGCAATCAGTACATAAACAGAGAAGTCACTTAATGTATTTATTAAGCAGTTATATAAAACATGATTCACAAACGTTTTAAAGAAAGGCATGTAAAGAGATGTACAGAATATCAAAGCAAATTGTTAATTGAAAACAAAATAAATATAATTTGATTCATGCAATGTGTCCTAGCTTTATCATCTGCTAACAAGAACTTGAACCACAAAGTCAACTATCCTCCTAACTGTTAGTCATCTATGAATATACAATACACAACCTCTTGCTTTTTACTTTTAACAAACATAGTATGCTGTGGAGGACATTAAGTAAAGTTTTTCCTCATTATTGCGTTTTCCTCATTACTTCCTCATCCCCTACGCGATCCGGCTTCTTCTCGTCAGTTCCTCGACCTGCTTCCCTTATTGTTTTTTTCCAAGAAAGAAAGGTGAAAAAACGTTATTTGCGTTGTTCGGTTTCCTCACTGAACGATCGTGTGACATGCTATGGCAGTTGAACTGAACAACCATATCGACGTTTATTACAATCTCGACAGAAAATCCAAACACAGCCTCCAAAACATGCATTTAAATACAGCGGTATTGGGCGCGAATCCCTAAATATCGGCGGACCCATAATGCAACATGGTGTGGTAATTGCTCAGTTCACCTATACTGTCCTGAGATTCAAAACGCCTGCTGAAGTGAATGACATTCAAAACAGCGCGTCTCTCACTCTCTCAGTACCGACTGCCATGGGTATCAAGTTACGCCCTCATCCAAAGGCAGGGCGGGGATATGCAGCTCATTTGCATTTAAGGTGGTATACACCAAAACAGCTCATTTTTAAAGAGGCCCCAAAATGACATTTTCAAATGGTTATAATAAATTAACTATGGGGTATTTTGAGCTGAAACTTCGCAAATACATTCTGGGGACATCCAAGACCAATATTACATCTTGTAAAAAGGGGCATAATAGGTGCCCTTTAAATTTTATGTGTGAAAAGTCATAAATGCATTATTTATAGGCACTGGATTTATTCTTGTCTACTATTAAGTCATGCCTAAAATGACATGATCTATGTCTTGTGATTTGGTATTTTGATGCTGTTTTGATCTAATTTCATTATGTGTCTACTGAAATGTCATGAGGGAACAAACCAATTATATGATATTTTCCATTTCAGGCAGGTGTTTTTAGAGTTTCTATTTTTTGGCCGCATGAACAATTCACTCTGGAGAAAATATTTCCAAAATGGGTTACAGTATGGCTTTGCGGTTGTATTCTTTATGTATTAGTATACATGTTAATATATCCATTTGTTGCACTTGCTTAATGTACAAAAGAAAAGAAAAAAAGACTTTAATTTACAATTTTATTTAGCAAAAATGGTAAAAATAAATAAATACAAATTGATCAAATGCTCCAGTAATAACCAGCCTCCTCAACAGAAAGAATTCATGAAGTTATATATTCAAATAACTTACACATGGACTTCTATGAGAAAAGGTAAACGAACATCAGGCAACACACAAGATTAAGAAACAAAACATACAAAAATGTTAAAAAACTAAAATAAAAAGAAACCAAAGAGCAATACACATCCCTTTCAAAAACCATTATGAAATAATCTAGACAATTTTATACAACAAATTGATGTAAATTGTGTTTTTAATTTATAGTAAAGGACAATAGATTAAGCACTGATACTTTCACGTTGCAATAATCTATCCTTAATTTTACTTGAGGGGTTCATCAACCTGAATGAGGTAACAGCATGAGGTGTAAGAATGTGACTCTTAATAAGCATTACTATGCGTGTTGAAAAAGCCTAGCTCTCGGTAAACACTATAATATCTGAGGAAATAAGATTTCACACACACAATACCCAATTCTTATGTGTAAGGAACATGAATGAGGAGATACCATAGATTCCTATCTATCTCAGAGAACATCTGTCACAGAAGCTCTGTTAGTCCTACTAACCACATCTGGCCTCAGGATTCATGGCTGTAAAGGACGGGAGATGACATTTGCAAATGTCACATCTGATGAGCATTTATGTAAGGGCTCTTTTCCCTTTTATTTATTTTTTAAAATGCACCAAGAAACCTGACATACCATTAAACCACCAAACAGAACGCAGCTTCTCTGCATGTTACTTGGGAATTTTCGCAATTGTGATGAAATACTTAACTTTCATCAGACAAAATGTGTGAATACTTTTGTGACATTAGCTGAATTCAGATCCGCATACTACTCTTCCCATTTCTGCCGTAGAAAAAGATGGTAAGAGTATAGTTTTCAGCACTAGTATCCTCTTGAAAACTCGGATGCCTTATAAAATGAAGGACTTCCAGATCGTGACTCTGGAATGGAATCGTTTTAACTAAAAGTAAAGTATTTTCATAAAAACGTGAACGAACATACCAGCAATTAATTGTGTGTATTGTTAAAAGACATAAGCACTTCAGAGTTCTTATGTGAAGAGTTCAGATTCACTACAGGCAGCGCAGGCACTGTCCTCACTAACACAACCAGAATGATCACACACTGTATGACAAAGTAGGTTCTGTTACAGAAAAGAAAAAACACTCGTTTTCGCTGACAACTGACTAAGACACAGACAAGTCATAAAACTACTATGAAACAGCCTAACATGGTCTATAGAACTTAAGGCAACCAATACACAGAGGCTACAGCAGGCCAGAGCTGCATGTTCAGCATTGAAAACACTCACAAACCTGAAATGAAGATATAAACACTGGATATTTCTGTATTTTATCAAAAAGCGATGCGCTCCGTGTGTGTTCGACACCACTGTTTCTGGATTATTTCTTGTGCTTTTTAAAAACACTATAGAAGTGTCATCTTGACACATGATACAGTGTTCAAGCTACCACTGCTGTATCTCAGGTGATACAAGTGTTTGTCTGTGCTTGTTCATGTGCAGTCACACACTGTGAAGTATACAGCAGTGAGAGAGTGTTGGAGAAATGCAAAAAGTAAAGAAAGTAAAGCGTTAACAGAACAGCCCCTAGGAGGCGATGCTGAAGTAGTTGCGCTAGGCACGTATTTAACGTACGCCTGACGTGTTGTGCTTTTGGACAGGGTTTACAGAACAGTGTTATCACCAAGTAAAGTGACACCATGCGTGGTAAAACGATACAGAACAGAAGCCCTTAAATTGGCCCATAAGCATAACGTTACTGGCACACCGGTTTTACGGGATATTTCTGACTGCATGATTCCTCGTAAGTCGTTGGACAAGGCATGAGACCCCTGCTACAGTCTGGGTAAAAAAAAAAACTTCTGGATGTGGAAAAGGAGAGAGAGAGAGTGACGTGAGAGAAGTCTCAAATCATTCCCTTCTTGAACTGCGCACTCAGTAAATCACATCTGGTCAGTAGATAAGGCATGGTCAGAATTTACCTCACAGACACTTCAGGACGGACACTACAAATACTACTCTACTACTCTTAAATATCTATTTAATGTTCAGAGTAACATAAAAGAATAGTTCCCTGTGGCATCGATTATTTGGCAGAACAGAACTACGGAATATTTTTGTAAGAAAGAAGAAAATTATAAATAAGGTCATGTGTAAAAATAGCAAAACATATTTACAGAAATGTTGTTTTCGGTTTTTTAAAAACACCACAAAGTAGACAAATGCAAATGATAATAGTTAAACCTCCAGCGAAACACCTGGAAGACCTGTATTTCTGTCGGTGTGATAAAGAACCTGTTTTTACAACAGAAAACTAGACGAAACAACTGCACCTTGGCTGCGTTTCACAGACAAAACGGATACTAAACTCCTCAACACGTCATATCTTATGTCTTAGATCAGAGCTACAGGACCTGATAGGAAGCTGCACTATTCATCTAGCAGGACGAGACCTTCCCGATCCAGCCTTCAGAAGCGTTCCCACTCAGAGGTGCTATGGCAACTGTATCAGGCACACAATGGTGTGATATCTTTAAATTTTATTACTCTTTTCTATATCATTATTCTTTGTAGAAATCTCTTCGGTGTGCATACGTTAGCATACACATTGCTGGTACTTTAGGAACCTCCTTCCTGCATGTAGTAAATGGCACTATGGATTTTCTTTCCCTCATAGAGACAAGAGATGATACAACAACACAAAACAACAACACTGTTAACTGGCACGCTTTGGGCCCCAACTGCTGCGGGGTGGTCAATGTCATTTTACCCCTCCGTCACTTCTGTGAGGGGTACGATCAGGGCCGAGGAGGCCCTGTGGAGATGACGCTGAGGTCGCTGACGCTGAGGTCGCTGTTGTTATTGTTTTTATGTTTTTTGTACTCTCCTCCCCGCTGGGCATGGTTCCATTGGTATTGGCCTGGTTACTGCTGTTATTGCTGAAAGCTGCGGCGTTCGATCTTGGTGGGTTCGCTCCTGATTCTGGACATGCTGATGATTTGTGCGTTCTCACCGCCCTCATCGCTCTTTGCGCTTGCAGCCTCGACGGTATTATTCAGTGGCGATCTGGTTTTAAGGTATCGCTTGTGTTTGTGAGGGGGCTAATTATAATCATAGCTTCTGAGGAGCTTGTTGTGGTATTTGTGTTGTTGTTTGTGTCTGTGGTGACCGCACTGGAGCTGCTGGCTTTGGAAGCTCCACTGTGGGACATTTCTCCATTAGCCATGACCCCAGGGCACATGAAGGGAGACAACTGGATCCCTCTGATCAGACGCACCAGCCCTTTCATCTTCTCAAGCGAAGCCTCCATCTCTCTTTGCTGGGCCAGTACGCTGTTCTTGCTGTCCATACATCTCTGTGAAGGGAGAGAGGACACAGTGCTGCTGACTCATACAACCAAAATCTCATCATTATATAGGTATGGAGGTACGCAAAGCCGGCCCTCCCCTATACACGAACTCAAGCGGCTGCTTAGGGGGCCCCAAACTATGGTCCGACCACTAGACCCTGACCATGACCTGTAACTTGATGTGCATTCGCATAGCGTTAGCTCAAGCAGTAGAGTTACTCATGGGAGAATGCACTTATTCTCAATCACAAAAGTTTATTTGCATTTGCTTTAAAGCCTTGCCAGTTAAACATTTCATTCACATGCTGTTCTGATTAACGTTTTATTTTTCTGTGCACGTACACACTCAGCGTGCGTACACTGGACTTTATCTAAATTGCGTCTGATTGTGCAAATACATGCAGGGTTTACATAAACACAGGTTATGTCTAAAGTGAAAGTAATCAGTTGTGTCTGTCACTTTGTTAGAAGTGCGACAGCAGCCTATAGTATACATGGATAGTTAAAGGGAAAGTTCACCCAAAAATTATATTGTTTACTCACTCTCCATGTATCAATTTCTTTCTTCTGCTGAACACAAAATAGGATATTTTGAAAAATGTGTATAACCAAACTGTTGCAATGAAAACTGGTTGGTTACACACATTCGTCCAAATATCTTCTTTTGTGTTCAGCAGAAGAACAAAATTGATAATTGGAGAATGAGTAAATGACAATTTTCATGGGTGAACTGCCCTTTGACGTTAATACATTTATTATTGTTATCTTGTTACAGGTCCACCTGATTCTGATCTGTTCATTTTATTTAAAAATATACTTTTTTTATACCAAAAGCAGGTTTGCTGGTTTATTTAGTACACCACATTATTGAGTATACCACTTAGTACTGTAAGACTTTGAATATTAAAGTGCAAAATATGACCTGGCCACTCTTGTGGGTGTGCCACTGTTACAATTTGAAACCGTATAAGGGTAAAAACAACACAGCTACTAATAAAAACACAACTAAACACAACTAATAAATGTATAATGGTTGAGTTTTGTAGTCTGCGAATAATCAAGCATTGACAATAGTCAATCACATTGGTGGGCGGCACCATGGGCCCCCAAATAAAATACTACTTGGGGCCCCATAAAAGCTTGGGCTGGCCCTGGAGGTACGGGATGAATTAACATCACATTTAAATTTGTAATTTCAGAGGTATGACTCATCACGCAGAGGAAAAGTGGATGATATGAATTTAAGGATTCTCTCACGGTTATAGAGTTGCTGAGATGTCCGACTTGGTCTTCTAGTGTCTCTCTCTCCTGCCGCAGCTCTGTGCTCCATGTCTTCAGACGATCTTTCTCTCCCTCTTTAGCTGCGGGGAAATGAGTTTAGATGTAAATCTCAACAGAAGGCACAAGTTGGGTTCTGGAAGTTAACATCTCATTTATTTCCCCCACAGATTTTTTAAACAACTTTGCAAGACAGACCAACCATGATTCTGGAGCGACACAGTGATATTCAGGGGTCAGGAAGAAGGTCAGATACATCTTTTTCACACATTTGTCTATTTTGGTAATATGCTCTTGGTCAGATCATGTTAATTCTTAATGATTCTACATCATTTTAAAAAGGGCACCTATCATGCAAAATTCACTTTAACATTGAAAATACAGTAAATGTGTGTTGGCAGTGTGTGTACAAACCACCCTATAATGATCAAAAAGCAGACTTTTTTAATGCACATAAATCATAAGCAGTGTCTCCGAACAAGCTGTTTTTAGATTCAGGGCAATGTGATGCCAGTCAACAACTGTTGACTGACACTATTGTATTAGCATAGACCCACCCTGAGTGAGCTGTACACAGACCGCCATTGTTTCGACACCAGAGCAGCTGTACACAAGAATGTCTTCTATGCGATTGAGGTGTTTTGGGTAACACTTTACAATACGGTTCCTTCGTTAATGAATAACTACACAAGAACTAATGAGTAACACAATCTTAACAATCTATTAACTAACAAGAAACTCAGATTAACAAACTAGTAAGTAATAGCGCACAGTAATTTACATATTTACTTCAACTGAATAAAGAAAATGAATGGAAAAACACAGCCAGTGCCAAAGCTGCAGTGGTTGCTGCTATTCTGTAGTTCTAGGACAGCTTTTCCAAAGATCAGAGATCTACTGGTACATTTCATAACAGACTCATAAAAAGAAACTTTGTTCCATTTTAAACTCCTAACTCAAGACATTTTTAAACAATCTTGCATCACATTCCGTGTCATGCAGGGTTGACTGTTCTAGGTATCATCAGTTGTATGTAAAACGTCTCACCTGCTTTATAAGAGATGTCAGGAATGGACAATAGCAAGAGTCCCTGGCCACTCAATGGCATCTTCCTTCTGTAGAATCTAAAGAAAACATGTACTGAATGATACGGAAATACACAACTTAACAGTTTGCATTCAAAGTGATACACACAAAAAACATGATCAATTAAAATGAATGTGGAAATGAATGCATAGTAGTGAAAACAAATGAAGGGGCAAGACATGAGGCTACCTAAACTTAAAGAGTTTAGCAGTCTTGATGCAAATTTCTGGTTTTCGGTGTACTTGAGAGTGAATATTGGAGAATATTACCAAATTTGTGTACAGGTTTGTGTGTTTGCAGAACCACATTCTGTGTGATCATCTCCTTACACCAGTCACTCAGAAGTAAAACAAAATGTAACTAAAAATCAAACTTAAGTGCTTCTCATCCATGTGGATGAATCAAATGTGTCATTTCCGATAACTGACATGACAGAGTTTAATGGTACTGATGTGCAAATGGTATCCAAGACGCAAAGTTGTTGCTTATTTGAATAGCATGTGTGTGTTTACTGGAAAAAGTTGTTCTGGTCATTTTACGGCAATTTAGCAGGCTTGCTGTGAAAGGGGCTTTTGTCTCTATTCCACTTTAAATTATGCTTCTTTTAAAAAATAAAAATTTTGGTGGATCCAGGGTAAAGGATCCAGGCTCTTTGCCTGTATTTTAATAGATTTTACATAGTTATTACATTGCCATTCATTTTAAAAGTTTCTAAATTGGAAGAATATAACCTGCAAGAGTAGCCTATTAAGTTACATCTATTAAGACTTTCTGCTTTGTAAGATCACTGACAAAAGTAAAACATGTCATGGCATGGGGCAAAAAAAGAAATGAAATGAATTACAAGAATGAGAGTGAATGGCAATGAATCTCTAATATAAATGTTTCTCAGTTACCGGAGACTCTTAATCCACCTCCGCTACCACTAGCCGTCACTGGTGAGCACGGTGAACACAGGGATAGGGAAGTCTGAATTGTGTCTCAGTAACTGTAGTGGACTATCACAGCTACTTACATCCCCTGCTGAGCTGGGGCTGGGTGAGGGTGAATGTGATGGAAGGGTGAGTGAGAGGGCAGGGGAGAATGGGCTGCCGCGGTGGGCCGCTGTAGGTCTGGGAAGGTAGAATGATGGCTGCTGGTGGTTGGGGGAGGGGCCCCCGCTCCACAATACTGCAGTTTTTAGAAAGGCGACCTGGGTGAGATGAAATAAAGGACAAACAAAACACAAAAAGAAAAGAAAAGGAAGACAAAACATTTGTGTAGCGTACCTCTGACAAGCTGTCCTCATTGGCTAGGGTAGCAGGAAGGAGCAGGTGGGGGTGGTGTGATGGTGGTTGGGAGGGAGAGAGCATCGTTAGATTACAAAAGGAAGCACTGCATGCTGGGTAACAACACATTCTCCAAAAGCTGGCCTCAAATAAGCTGATAAAGGCAGAAGGCATTACATTTAGGCAGATGGGGATAAGAAATGCCAACAACAAAGACGGATCAGAGGGTAACGATTTAAAAAAGCTTATCCAGGCATCAAGAAGCTTTTCATCTACAGCTAACACAGATGCTGTCAAATGTTAAGACGAGGCATATTCAACATCATAAATCAGCAGATTATGCACATTTATGTGTGCACTGGACATTAACAGAGCATGTCTTTTATCAACAAGAACTAATAGTACCATTACATTACACATGGTCGCAAAGTTTCACCGTCACTCATATTCAAATATATATATATTAGGGCTGTCAAACGATTAATCACATCCAAAATATAAGTTTGTGTTTACATAATATATGTGCGTGCACTGTGTATAATAACTATAATATTTAAATAATATTGTTTTCTTAACTATACATTCATGTGTGTGTATTTATATGTACAAAATAATTATACACAGTGCACCCACATATATTATGTAAACACAAACTTTTATTTTGGATATGATTAATCATTTGACAGCCCTAATATATACACACACATACACACACACGCACACACGTATATAGACACACATGCATAACCTATAAATATATAAAAAGCTCTATTCAATTGTACACACACACAGACCGAAGTCAAGAGTTATTTTCAACAAAATAATATATGTCTAGAGCCTTGGTCCCAAATGTGTTCAAGATCAATATAAGATCCAAAAACACACCCACAAACACATGACTTTTCAACCAAATATACAGCCTACATTTTTTATATGAGACAGGAACAGTCTTTTTTATCAAAAAGACTAATTTTGGCTTTACTGCAAGTTATTTTGATTCTGTCCTCAATCACTTGAATGCTCACCTACTACACTTTCTGACAGATATTTGCCTCAAGGAACATCTAAAATGTCAGTGTTTTTTGTCAGTGTTGCAGTGAAAGTCAATGGGGTCCAATGCTGTTCAGGACCCTGAGGACTTTCCATTATAACAATAAGAATTGAAACCATTTTAAAATATATTCTATCGTGTTCCACAGCAGAAAGTCATACAGGTTTAGAACAGGTGAGTAAGGGGTGGGTAATGATAACACTTCATTTGAACTATTCCTTTAATTTGTAACAGTGAAAGCTGTTTTTGGTGAGCTTTGAAGAGCAATCAAAATATTGGTAATTTCAAAGTATCAAAAAAATAATCTTTGGCAAACTGCAATGTTGTGTTTTTGTAGCCCAGTCTTAACAATACAAGTTCAAATGGAACACTAATGATGTGGTTTTGTCACACCTTTAAGAAGTGTGCGACTTGCCTAATTGTAAACCTATAAGGCTGAGAACATGAGTCTTTTACTAATGTATACACTTTTACAGCAGCCTGAAGACAGTCATTATTCCACTTAACACACTGCAGGGTCATTTCTTCCTGCCTCACACATACACTCCAGGGCCACTCCACAGCAGAGTGCCTGTAAGCACATTACATAATCAAACAGTCATTACTGCTGAATGTGTGCTTGTGTGAGACCGAGAGAGACTGACTGATGGGAGTAAAGAAGAGTGGATCAGTTCAGGATGAGAGGTGTAAAAAAAGGGCTTAAAGCACTGAATAATGACTGGCTACGAATTTTTACCGCAATAAAATTAGACAATTCACAGTGGATGTTCAGTCACACTTCACAGGTATGGATAATATCTAACCAGTGTTGTGAAAAGCTTGTTTTACGTTTAGTTTTCAACCTGAAAGATTTCAAACCAAATTTTTATATTTTCTTAAGAAAATGCTAATGTATTGCATCTGCTAAAGCCTTCTAAAATATTTTTGTAATATTTTTTTGTACTTGCTAGGGTGTTCTGGGTGATTTCAATGCCAATAATGCATTGGGCATGTTGCTGTCTGCTATGGATATGAGTCGAATAGTGCCTTGCTTTAGTTCTTAGCAAACTTTTAGTCATAATGGTTTCGACTTTGTATTGTTCCCGGGTGCAAGAAGAGTAAAAGTTTATCAGAGCTTACAACGTTTTGTTAATAACCCTCTGTTCGACCCATCAGTCCAAGAGGTGGGTATACAAAAGTCGAAAGTATAATCTGTTGTTTTCACAAAAGCTCTGGAGATGTCAAAAGTTTTGTTGACAAATAAATGTGAATTTCTCAGACCAGGTAACACAGAAAAGAAGTAAACACAGTTAATTTACATATACTAGTACGGACATTGTAACAATACAAAGTGGGTTATAAAAAAATATATATAGATATAAATAAATTCAGCCAAGTTACACTTTAAAGGTTCTTTCAAACTTGGTTTGATTGCCTAGCATAGTCAAAAAGCATCACCACAATTTTATACTATGGTTTCTGAACCTTTGGTTTCGTTTTCAAAGTGTTGAGCACATTCAGAACGCGAATTATTCCATAGCTGTATACCTTGTCCAGATGGGTTTTTTTTTCATATCGCTGCTTTGCAATTGTGACTGTTTTGTTATCCATTTGCAAATACATTTTGGAGAAATTATCAGTACTAAGTAAACTAAAATCTCTCAACACAGCAATCACACACTTCTCCTCAAAAAGCCACACAGAGTATCTAATATAGGCACAGAGAGAAAGTGTGATTGGCTGAACTCACCTCTCTTCCTGCTGGACTGGTTTATGGAACTCAGATACGACACTGAACTTTTTTTCCGCTGAAACACACACAAGCACGGTTCATTCCATCAGATATCTCCAATCTGTTTGCATTGAACTGCTCGTTGAATTGCATGTGTATGTTTGTACCTCTGGTTCAAACATGGCTCCGCTATATATTGGATTTGCTGTTGTCTACGTCTCTTACGCTCCTGACGCCTGCTCTGAATCTCTACACAAACAAAGTGGGAAAGGTCAATACACATTCATTCACGCACACAAACAAACAAACATGCACACACACATTTCATTCTCCTGACCTTCTAAATAGTCACGCGTGACCAGTCCCAGAGACAACATGAAGGCCAGTTTCTGTTGAAAGAATGCATGTCCTTATCTCAGTAATGATAATAATTTACATCATCATACTCATCATTATCTTCATTATAAACATAAAAGTACTTTACCAGAGGGCTCTCCTGACGTTTGGAGGAAGGAGTGTGTGTGTTGGTGGGAACAGGTGAAGATGGTGTATGTAAGGACAGTGGAGGAGAAGTGTGTGTAGGCGTGTCTGGAGAGATGAGCAATGAAGTCTTTGGCTCTGTCGCATATTCTACTGCGGGTATCTGAAGAAGAAACAAAGTAATATATTATATTATGTAATATATTTTAATACGCAATTTATTTCTGTGATGCAAAGCTTTTCAAAACTTTTCACATGATCGTTCAGAAATCATTCTAATATGTTGATTTGGTGCTCAAGGCACCCAACCCCCAATCGCTCCCTGGGCACAACAGTAAACCATGATATGCACCCGAAGCTGCCCACTGCTTCAGGTGTGTATCATGGTTTGCAGAGCGTGTGTGTTCACTAACTTGGACGGGTTAAATGCAAAGGACAAATTCCGAGTATGGGTTACCATACTTGGACTTTACATGTCACTTTTACTTTTTCACTTATTATCAATGTTGAAAACAGTTGTGTTGCTTATATGTTTGTGGAAACCATAGACTGTAAAAAAAGATGGACGACGCCCTTCGCTCTTTTCTATCAGAGAGAACTGAAGCCGCCAGTGTCTCGATATGACGCTGACATCCTGGGACCTGAGTCTGCGCACTTGCGTGTTTCGGGACCAGTCATGCGCAGTCGTGAGCAGGAAGTAAAGCCGTGAAATCAAGGCCGCGCCCTCATTCGCGCTGAATCAAACGCAAGCACACGCCCCGCACTTTCATTAAGTGGCCTCTGGCTGCTTCGTTCTTCTCCAATGATGTCTGCTGATTGCAGAACCTCGTTAAAATAAGGTAAATACAACTACTAGCCACATAGTCAACATTATGAAAAAAGTCCGCTGGTGCTTCAGTGACTACCTCGCTCAGAGAACCTGTCAATCACAGCTCTCAATCATGATGTCATGAGCACCGTTTTTATCATCACATAACTAACAAAAAACAAACTTATTTTAAAAACGAACACTTGAAATTACATCAACGTGATAGAAACTACAGTAAATGACACAAACTATCTTTGGAAAAAGGATATGTGAAGTGTAATTTAATTGTTTAGTTGGTCTCACGTCCCAATGAATAACATGGGGAGGCGGGGTTTATGACCTATACTAGGACCGGCCACAGGGGGGCGATCGAGACGTTTTGGCTTCACTTTTGAGGGCTTGTGCGGCACGCTTGGTGGAAACCATGACACATTTGTTTTAAGATTATTTGATGAATATAAATTATAAAAGAACTGCCTTTCTTTGAAATATAAATCATCATTTGTCTTTCCTATTGACTTTTAAAATAAACTTTTGAACGATAGTGCACCTAGACAGTATTAGAAGAAGATGGACTTTATGGCTGAGAGAACTGACTTTACTAAAAGAAACTTTGCATGTAATTAATGTTTTATAGTAAACTTATATACATAAAGAGTAAATTTCACTCACCGTATTGTCAGAGCTTGGTCTGTTGTGAGGTAACTGCTGTGTGCATGTCTGCACTGACGGTGGCATGTGTGTAGATGGGGAGATCAGGATGCTTGTGTTGTTAGAGCTGTTGGCGCAGGGCAGGCCGTTGAGGATACGCATCTGCTGGACGTGGCCAGAGGAAGGGAGGGCAGTGCTCAGTAACACTGGTGACTGCAAGGTTTGCACAGAGATCTGACCAGCAGCTGGAGACAAAGACGCTGGGGGTTTTGGCCTGACCTGCTCACACAGGGAAAAAAAGACAATTATTTGTGGAATAAATGGAGAAATAAAAGGTGAAACCAATTAGTGTAAAAAAATTAATATCAGGAAAGTGATGCCCAACTCAGCGGTTTAACATCAGCAGACTATCACTTTTAGACTCTAGTATACAACAAACCACAAATATGTTCCTTACTATTACACAACACCACTAACACCAGCTCAACTCCAATGCAAATACAAAGTTGTCTACTTATTGACTATTACTGTATAAAGTAATAATGTTTTAATTATTTATTTTGCATACTTGTCTCATGGTGTTCTGATTCATTCAAATTCTGAATAAAAAGAGAAAATAATAAAAATAAAATGAAGAGAAGGTAAATTAAATGCAGTACCTTTAATTTGTAAAGGATGTAATTCTCTGAATTGATATCTTTTTCAGCTAAAAAAATATATTATGATATACACTACCAAAAGTTTGGGGTCAGTAAGATGTTTTTGAATGCTTTTATTCAGCAAGAACACAATCAATTGATCAAAAGCAACAGTAAAGACATTTATAATGTTACAAAATATTTATATTTCAAATAAATGCGTTTCTTTTCCACAATAATATTAAGCAGCACAACTATTTTCAACACTGATATAATAATAAAAAAATAATAATAATTGAGCGCCAAATCAGTACATTAGAAATATTTCATGGATCATGTGACACTGAAGACTGGAATTACTGATGAAAACTCAGCTTTGCCATCACAGGAATAAATTATTTTAAAATACGCTTAAATAGAAATCATTTGAAACTAATAATATTTCACGATAATTACTGTTTTTACTGTATTTTGACCAAATATAGTCTCGGTGAGCATAAGACACCTTATCTTACCAGCCCAAAACATTTGAATGGTAGTGTACACCGCTATGTGATTTTGGTTATACCAACCAACCCTAGCATATACGCGCACACGCACAACATATACCACAGAGAATAGCACAGAATACTGCTGGAGAGAAATCAGGGATAAGGATCAATGTACTGTAGGGTCAAAAGCAACAGCCAAAGCAGGAATTGCAAATGTCACAACTATGCAAGCACAAAGAAATTAAATCCAGAGCAAGAAAACAAGATGGGGCAAGAAGAAAATATCACACAGAAAAGTAACACCTGCATTTAAAAAAACAACAACAAAAAACAACCAAGACACATAGATGCACATCAACACTTAGCAGTTAGGGTTTTTCACTAGCCCAGCCAGGCATTAGGGTGTGAAAAGTTTCTATGGAAACAAACCTGCGGTAGAGTGGCTGGCTCAAGTTGTCTGTCTGGTTGGTGGGACAAATTGAGGAACTTTGATTGTTTGGGAAGCAGCTTGCACCTGTGACAAGACCGCCCATTTAGACACCCTTACTTAACTAACCTGTCCAACATACATCCTACAACAAGTACCTTTAACCATTTAAGCCACAGATGTAATAGAATAATAGTGTCTATTACCCTGAGCTCTTAGGGTCTAAATGTAATCAGACAGCCTGACACTTCATATGCAGTTTGCAAAACAAGAGGGAATAAGAAAACAAAACTCTTCTTGTTCTGTAACAAGAGACTCAAAACAGCTTTGAGAAATACTTACAACAATGGTGCTATTGGATATGACTCGTACTGGCTCTGCTCCCTGATTGGTCGGTTGGATGACTGGCTGGAAGTTTACTGAGGATTTTTGAGGATCTGAGCTAGGAGGGCCTGCAAGGAGTGTGTTGCCTAGGGTTGTCACCACGGTGATAGTAGGCGCTGGTGTCATGATGATAGGTGAGGATGGGGTGGCAGCTCTCAGTACCAGAGGTAGAGTCTTTGAAGGAATGACAGGAGACACAGAGCTCTACAGGGTCACAAACACCGTTGGAAAAATGTATAAGTTCTTCTTATTGAACTTAATGATCTGCTACTCATCTCCTTATCATGAAAAATGCCACTGTGAAAATGTATAGAGTATAAATGTCACTTTTATGACCTGAAAGCCTCAATGATTAGCCTAATCGCACATAAAAGTAACAGAATACTAACAATTTCAGAATTATATAAAATTTTTACGACAATTATATGGTGTTTTTTGTAGCAAAATCGGCACTTGACAGCCCAGGCCTTTATCCCTTTTGTGTTCTCCAATAGAAAGAAAGTCATATGGGTTTGGAAAAACATGTTTTTAGCTTTTGGTGAACTAATCTGTAAGATGTTCAGCAAAGACAAGGCTTTGTCTTTAAAGAAGTCCCTTGACGCAGCCTGTGGATTACCTGTGGAGTAGTGGGGCTGGCAGCAGGCAGAGGCGTCTGTGTGATGAGCAAGGTAGACGTTTGCCCATCGGCTTGCAGCGTTGCAGTTTCATATCTTCCTGTTTCACCAGTAAATCTCTCCTTAACTGCTCCACAACCTTTTTCTGAGGGAGAAGAGAGAACAAGTGCCTGTTCATTTTTGTGTGTTCTGTCACTCGTACCTGCAATGAAGTCTCTCTCACTCATGCTCTCTTTCTGGCTGCTGTTGTCGTGTTGGATTTTGGCCCGTTTGCACTGACAGCAAGTGAGAACATGGATTCCCTTAACCTAAACTTCACTCTCTCTATGTCTCTTTCTCTCAGGCAGGGGCCAACAGTAATCTAACTTCAAAAATATCTTTAAAGTGTTTTAGTAAACCGGATTATGGCATTACAGCATGAAACATGTGGCAAATTAGCGAGCCATGTCCAGTTTACATCTGAAATGACTATCACCACATTTGCTTTTACAAATAATTAACAACAGATATATTGAAGTAAGAAATGTAAGTATTATAGATTATTATACCCATTATGCAGACATTATAATTCAAAATGTTTCTGTTTTTGTATAAGGATAATATTTTTTTGAGTTTCTGACTGCGTTTTTGTTCTCAAGTAGTAAATGTTTTTTTCTGTTGAAATACTTCCTTCTATATACTTTGATACTTCCAGTTTCATGCGGTTTCACCTTATTGACTTACTTTTATTGTATAAACAAAAACAGTTGAAAAATTCTTTAAAACAAATTGTATTCTGCAAACAAAAGTAAGCCATACAGGTTAAGGATCGTTTTAAATAAATTGTTTTTGGCTGACCTATCCTTTTAAGAGTCTAATCTATGATATATAGCAGACTTGTTAGGAAACACCATTAATCTCTCCTCATTTGGTGCTGCTAGAGACAAAGAAATTCACATTTAAAGGGTGAAATGATCATGTTTAAACTTATGATACATCCAATCTTTTTGTCCTCTTTTGGAAGAGTTCCCACATAGTAAAAACTAGATCATTAGCATTTATAAGAACACACCTACATTAGCATAATAACTCAAAATACTCTTAGGCACAATTTTAAAATAGAAATGCTTTAGTGATGTGTGGCAGTTTCTTTAGTAACTTACATGATGATGAACATGAAATAAAATGGAAGTCTTAAAGGGATACTCCACTTTTTTGGAAATAGGCTCATTTTACAACTCCCAGAGTTAAAACAGTTGAGTTTTACCGTTTTTGAATCCATTCAGACCGATTTTCTGATATTTAGAAGAATATCAGTAACCAGACAGTTTCTTGTCTCATTGATTTCCATAGTAATTTTTTTTCCTACTGATGGTAGTCAATGAGACCAGAAACTGTCTGTTTACTGACATTCTTCTAAATATCAAAAAATCGTGCTGAATACAGTCGAAAATCGTAAAACTCAACTTTTTAACTCTGAGGAGTGGTAAAATGAGCCTATTTCCAAAAATGTGGAGTATCCCTTTAAGTAAATGTAAAACAATGTAAAATAAAAAGTTCTATCTGATAATAAACAAACATACTTGCATACTTATTAAGCTCTGTTATAACTGTGCAAATGAGAAATTACAGTGAGAAAACAGAATGTGATTCTAAATTGCATGACCATTCCTCAAGTACTCTCAATGCAATTCATTTGAAGCCATTCACTGTTTGTGTTACAGTTCAGCATCAAAAACTTTGCACAGACATACACATACACATGACCACGAGTACACAAAGCAACATTAAAAGAGTATGGATCCATAACAATCATAAAGAGAAGACAGGAGGAGGAAGATATCAAAAGTTTACTGCATTAAGACTTTCCTTAATGCAGGCTACAAATGTGCAATACAGCTTGTTTGTGTTCAACCGAGTATGTGTTGATTCTGTAGCCAGTGAAGACAGAGTGACAGTTACATTAATGAATATGAACACAACCCCCCAGCACAGTCCTCTCACTGATTACAGCTTTAACAGGCCTTCCTCCACCATCTGTTAGACTCACATACTCCTAGATCTGGGAGAATTCCACCGAACACCGAATGTGTTTGAGCGAGGAAGGCTGCACACTTTATTAAATAGTGCTGCAGGCTGATACATTTCTGAAGCTCTGAGGGGGTTGACTTATTCCCTTTTCTCTGCAGAAGGAGAGATGATCTCAGGTGTGTTTTACCCCCTGTTGGTGGCGGCTGCTTTATTCTGTTACTTTAAAAGGATTTAAGATGCTAATTAAAATGCATCTCTGCTGCCACTGCCAGCAATCTACAACACATCTTTCTCCATCTCCTCCACAGAACTTCAAGTTCTGTACAGTTAGCTGAATCGAACAACAGTACGCCACAAAATCATCCCCAGACATTAATCATCAGTTACAGAAATGTCAAAGAAAGGGGAGAATAGATTTGCGCATGTTTGTGTGTTGGCAAAGAGTTCATTTGGCAACACAAAACCACATGCACAAATCACACCACAAATGTTCAGCACAGTACAACACAAAACAATGCCATGATGTAACAGGTTTCATAACCAAACACGACCGCCTCATTTTTTTTTCAGGACACACAAGGAGGTAAAGACTTTCAGACCCCAAGTAATTGCAACTGATCAAGACATGTGTACGTTCGTGGAGAACACTGATATGGCAGCAGGTGTTCTCTCAGAGAGCCGCTCTCACCTGCCGCTCACTCAGCGCTGTGATCTTGGCCTGCAGGTCACGGAGCTGAGCTTCAGATCTGCATTCTGTACAAAGAACACACACACTCCTCCCTAATACACTAGTCCAGAGGCCGATATATGAGGCGTATCGATCAAACAGTGAACGTAAGTGAGGGACATGTTCAGTGAGGGAGACGCACCTGTGGATCTTGCTTCATCTGGCTCACGAGTTTCTGCAAGAAAGAGAAAAAAGTTTTAGCACTCTCAGGAGTGGGTGACATGTCGATGCAGGACGGCCTCTAGAGGACGTCGAGGGTACTGCTTCTGCAACAATTAAACACTCAATCCATATGGTGTGTGGGGATACCTGATGGATCTGGATTTCCACTTTGAGTGCTTCCTGTAAATTTTGTAGTTCCATAATCGATCTCTTCTTCCCAAAACCCAACACAGCTGCCTGGCAAATAAACAGAAGAGAGCAGATATTCCTTCATTAATTGAGATGTTGTTGAATGACTAAGTAAATAAAAAAAGGGTAAAAGAGCTTTTTGCGGTCTCACAGTGCAGTGTGCATGACCATGCCATGACAGATCTGTTAGTGTACTTGTGCGAGTGTGTGTAAATCTGCTCAGTGTTCGCAGAATATCTCTCTGTGTACTGATTCAATCAGAACTACTCTCATCAAAATCCTGCCTGAACACCACAGATCAAACTGAACAGCACTCTTTTGCACATACACAATACTGTTTTCTCCTGCTGTCATTCTTCTTTGGGAGGAAATGATGCTGACGCATGCATTAACTGTTTCCTTTTCTCCTCTTCAGAACTGTTTAGCTTTGCTGCTGTTTTTTTTTTTTTTGAGTAATAGTAGTAAGTGTAGTTCTGGAAAACATTTAAATTAATTAGCTAGTCAATGAAACGCCATCAAGCAGACCATCACAGTTGTGTCAGAATGTGTGTACCCCTAATGACAATGGTTTACCCTATACCTTCCCAACGTCTGCCGTCTTGAACACCATCCAACTGGCAGAGTGGGGGGTGGAGCTGGAATAGACAAGAGAGGATGGTAAGGACTGGAGCACACACACATTTACACACAGTAGTGCTTCAGAGAGTGACAAATCTACATCATAGCAATATTGAAAAAAGATGTCAGCAGGAATATTTTAAGTGCAAGCTTTGTGGATAAAGAGTTGGGCTGAATGCAGATTGCATATTCAATCCAAAATGTATTGTGTACAGAAATTGGAAGCTTAATAAAAAGAAAGCAATCCTTCTTTATACACTCAAGGGATAATTCTCCCCAAAACTAAAACTTCTGTCATCATTTACTCAACCCCATGTGACTCCAAACCTGTGTGACTTATTTTTCCTATGTGGAACAAAGAAGTTTTAAGCATTATTGAACCCCATATACTTTCACTGTACAGGCAAGCTTGGAACCACATGAGGGTGAGTAAGTGATTTTGGGATTTTTCCAATCAAGGTTCCTGAAATGGACGACTACAAATTGCTTGTACATGTGAATGGAGGAAACCCTGCCTTTCACAGACCCAATGGCCACCAAAGCGCTTTACATTTTGCCACACATTCACACACCGATGGCGTTGTCAGCCATGCAAGGCACCATCCAGCTCGTCTGGGAGCAGCTGGGGTTAGGTGTCTTGCTCATGGACACCTTAACACTTGGTCAGGTGGAACTGGGCATTGAACCACCAACCTTTCGGTTTGTAGACAACCTACATGAACCAGAGCCACTGCCACCCCAAATGATATACATGAGACCAAAGATCGCTCGTCAGACATTTACAAGATGAATTATAACTCATGTAACCACTACAGAGACATCAGAGCCAGCGGCAAACGTCCGAAGGACTAGCTGAGGTATGGCTGTTCCAGGCAGGGTTAATGATCGCTTATGCACCTAGTGAACGCCTGGACCTCAACACTACAAAAACGCTGATCAAATTTTCAAATGGGGTGGTGATAGTGCAGTGGAAAAGACATATGCCTTTGGTGTGAGAGACCAGGGTTCGAATCCACTGTGAGACACCAATGTGTCCCTGAGCAAGACACTTAACCCGTAGTTGCTCCAGAGGCATGTGACTTCTGACATATATAGCAATTTGTAAGTCGCTTTGGATAAAAGCGTTAACTAAAATTAATAAATGTAAATGTGAATAGGAGCCATCTTTATCAATAAGCCAAAGACTTGAGCTACAACCACATTCTCGCCTGAAAAACTCTTAAAACTAAATTATCTGACAACAATAACAGTAGTATTTTTAAATTACACAGTTATTTATCCTCTGCTATTGACGCTTTCTGGTTGGTGCGAGATGCATTCTGGGATACCTGGCTGACTCAAGTCCGCACAAGCCACCTCTCAATGCATCCTCAATAAAAGGAGCTGATCAAGAACCCATCTGGGGATTTGCACCGCACTTGGCTAACAAGAACTTTAAATTGAAACAGTACTTGAGGAGCGAGTTATGTTGTTTCACAAGTCCACAAGAATAGATAAGAACGCATATTGAGGAAAGGCTATAGTCCCTTGAAGGCAAGTCATTTCACTTGGCGGCCATATTCATAATGCCCTCTGGCAGCTATTTCCAGCCATACAAATACAGCTCTAACAACTTGTACTTTTCAAATCAACACAAAAAGTTTTTTTTTTAACAAGCAGTAAACTAAGAGGTGATTGGCTCATTTAACAGCTACATACTACATGTGCGAAGCCCCCCTAAAAATTGTAAAGCGGGACTATAGCCACCATATCTGTTTTCCTCCATTCATACATGTGCAAGTGGACTGTCTCAGTCTTATAACGTCTTTTGGAGTTGAATTAGTTGATGCCAGTGCAAATTTACTCACTTCCTGCTTTCTCTGGTTTGTTTGAGCTGTTATATTTTTGTTCTCAATACTTGTGTCTCAAAGAATCAGTCTCTGTTTCTGCCACAGATCATCACTCTCTTCTCATCGGAATGAAGGAAGAGACTACCAGATGGGCACTCCACACACAGAGAGCTTCTCACTCATCTACAGACTGGCATCCTCTATCTGTAGCGGCACCAGTCCCATCTGATATTTAAGCAAAATGATATTTAACAATGAATACAATGAATCTTACAAACCAGCAGAAAGTAGATGTAATGTGTCCAATTAATCCTGCATTATAAGTGTCCATAGTTGCACAACAGAGCAAAAAAGGGCTATTTTCTGGGACTTTTGTATTTAGTAAGGGCACACAGCCAAAGTGATCTTAACACACACTACACCTGCCTGATCAGACTGGCACACCATACCCTAACCTGTTGGCTCAGTAAATGTGCTGAAGCACAAGTAATTCAGAACTACTCTTCAGAGATAGGGAACATTTGATATACCCTTCCTCGTTCTTGTCCAACAATCTAGCATTTTAGCACTTCCAATTTCATCACCCTTGGTTAAATGCCTGAAATAAAGTGTGATTAACAAGCTCAAGATACTTTAATGTCTTACAACATAAAATGCATCAGTAATACTCCAAGCTTTAACTTGTCTTACAAAAGGCAAACAAGCGGTTAAGGTTGTTGGATAAATCAAACTGACCAGGTAAACTCATCTACTTACTAGTCTGCTTTTACAGTCTCATTGTGTTTATAATCATGCTCTTAAAAACTACTCTAACATAAACGTTCATGGAAAATGTGTTTTGCGTTATGTTTATTTGTGAAGATTATCACGATCAATAAAATGTGTAAGAATCCTGAACTTTTGCAGGTCAGAGCTTATATTCTGCAATAATCCAAAAGCCAATGGAAAATTGGCCAACAGTTTGAACATAAATGTGTGTCGGCAGTGTGTGTGTGTGCACCACACAACCACCCTATGATGATAAAAATACACTCACTCATTGTATTAATCCCCATATATCATAAGAAGTGTCTCAGAATTAGCCGTTTCGTTTCTATGCAATGTGACGTCACATTGAACAGGCCCCACCCACAACTGCCAATGCACTTGGCTCTACTGGCCTATCACAGTCCACGCATTGTTACATCCTGCTCCGATTAGCAGCGTAAAGGAATTTCCACCTGCATTATTGTCAATAGATGGATGCCAGTTTTAAGAAAAGTAAACTAATTTAGTTAAACTTAACAATAAATGTAAATATTTAAAACTGTTTATTTAGACTTACATGACACCCTACTATTTAGGTCATCTTTTCTTTTATTGTGTAACAACACTTTCAGTGGGACGCGATCTTAAGCACTGCCAGTGCTGTTCTGGGATTAACGAGTAGCACACAGCTCAAGTTACTGCCAGAGGAATCATCGGACTGATTTCATTCAATTTTTAATGTTATTTTTGCATTACATCACCACCCAATGCTATCCGATCATTGCACTCAAACACAGAGATAGGCTATGACTCAATGATCAAACCATATATTTTTTTTAATAAATGTATCTGGGGTGGAAATTTCATCTAAGAAGGTCATCATATTATAAGAATTTTTTGTCAATAAAAATTGTCGACAAATATCTTTGTTGTCGAGTAGTCGTTTATCTCACGTGACCTAATGTAAGGGCGTGCAATATCGCGATTTGACCGCTACGGCGCTTTGGCGCTAGAGTGTAAATGCAGCCCTTTATAAATGCAAGGGCGGTAAAAGAAAAAACAGCGCGAATTATGAGGAGTGCAAACGAATCCGAACTAGCAAGGTTTGGCAAAGTTTTACAAAACTTAAAACCAACAATGCTGTCATGTGCAATACATGCAAGGCAAAACTTGCTTTTCACCGGAGAACAACATGCATGTTGGAGTACTTAAAGAGGAAACATCCCCTGACACAAGAGGAGCCGGTGAGAATCAAGTTTCTCCAGCTGGAGCTAACTAAACTAGTGGTAAATATCTTTATTAGATCATGCAATACTACTAATAGTAATAATATCATCAATAATAATATAATTACAGTAATATGATGATTTATTTTGCATAGAATAAAGCTTGATTGAGCTTAGGAGTCAGGGCTGTTTTTATTATTGTAACGCTATTAGGTATTACAGTCGTATCACTCGCCTGTATTTTGTTCCATAACCATGAAGACTTACAAAAGGAGATGTTAGGAATAATATCATGGCAGTTACGTTTTCTTTTTCATTCTGTAAATTAAAAGGTGAATGAGAACATCTCTGTCAGCTCAATTCTCATGTAAAAAAACTACTGTAATTTTATATCTTTAATAATGGTTTGCAGATTAATATTTTACCCTTTTTGTGTCCTGAAGTAAACATACTCAGGACACAACACTGTTTATGTGAACTTTGTGTGTTTTTAAATAACCTTGTGTGTATGTGACAGTGACATTCACAGATCGTAACCAACTGTTTATGTGAACTTTGTGTGTATGTGACAGTTGAAGCGCAATAAGATGTGAATGAGAACTTAGTTTTATACTCACGGGACATGCTGTCTGCTTTCTGTGCGCGTGCTTTGGTTGTGTGCGCTCAGAAAACCATATATCAGAAGATTACACATATGGCTTTAAACCACATGCAGATTATAAACTTTCATGGTGATGAAGAACTGCAATATCACTTAGCTTGAAACGCAATTGAGCTGAAACTTCACAGAGACATTCTGGGGGGACTTACTGTATATTACATCTTGTAAAAAGGGGCATAATAGACTAGGTCCCTTTAATATAGGGGAGAAGTATTAGAAACAAATTGGAATTCCAAATAGGAATGTCAGATTTGCCAAATTGTCATGGTGGTGAGGTAAACTGCAGCTAAGATTGTGTCTTGTTGAGACTATTTTCTATAATTATATTCTAAACTATACATTTCCACTTATTGTAGTCTTTATAACCTTTGCATCACTCCATCAATCTGTTCATAATCTCCAGTCCAAGTCTTCAGAACAATTCTCCAAAGCCCTGTACGTATGGCCAGTCTCTTCAGAACAGAGTAGCATAATTCTAATGTTTAAGAACTAAAGTATGATTAATAATTGCAATTTTAGGGCATCATTTTAGCTTAAGCAGATACTCGGCAAGTAAATTCATGTCTGTGCTTTATTGGTCAAAGTCTTTATTGGCCTTATTGCTGAGAGCATGAACATACAGCTTTCATCATGTGTGTATTTGGATACACATTTTTAGTATGTTTAATCCTTAAATGGTTTATGCATCCTGGGGGAAACAGACATTTGAGAAACTGGGGGGAAGTGTGTGGACTTGAGGTCTGAAAAAATACTGAAAAATGGAGGCCCGAAACCTCTCAGGCCAAGTGACTTGGTATCCACTCACCATCTTTATGTGAAAGTAACATGACGATAAGACACGCAGTGAGAAAACCACTAAACAGGAGGTAAACACTTATATTTTACACGATATACAACTGTGAGTGTAGAACTAAAAATAAAAGCAATAATTAGAAAATAATTAAACTACATCCTAATTTATTGAAAAATATAAATACATTAATTTATTGCACATTAAATGATGAAATGTCTAACTGGATGAATTTGGTGAACCATTGAAAAGAAAAAGGCAGGTGGAGTTAACAGGAAGAAACAAACATAAAAATGGCTGTACAGTCAACATAGTTGATAATGGAAGACCACATGAATAAAACATGACAAAGCTGAAGAGAAGAAAAACCTGTAGGCCTTTTATGTTATAACTTCATAGGCCTAAACATAGCAATTTTATCATAAAAAATATAAAAAAAACAGGGTGTGATTTTTTTGACGAGGAACAACCATACTGTTTGACGGCTATACAGTACTAAACCTAATAAACAAAACAGCACTAACTGAAAAAAAGACACATTGAGAGAGACTGCGAAAGGACCTTATGACGGTCCAGTAGTTAAAACGGACCGAGCGCCATCTGAAAGCTTGAGAAAAAGGTCATCATCATCATCATCATTAGCGTTCCAACGCATCCACACCGGAAACAGCAACATCACTTTATATAGTCACACAATCACACATCAAACTCACTACACGGGGCCTACAACTTTCCTCCACCTTACCAGAGAATAGATTTTAGGAGACTTCATGAAAGCGAGCTCACGTTTGTGCAGATATGTCAAGGCGTGGTGCCGAGAACACGAACTGGAAAAAATCTTTCATGATCACACGTCTTGTCGCCCTGAGCGGCTCTTAACAATAACAGTAGCTCAACACCGCGCGAGCTGGTCGAGCTCAACACATCGAGAGTACCGATACACACTTTATCCTGTTTATGGCTCGAGATTTCGTCCCTTGCTCTAATGAATGTAAATGTGAGCGCAAAGTACATTTATAATGGCATCCCGTGATTGTTTAACGGCATGATGTGAAAACTACGGCACGCGCTGGAATCACATTTTCAACCATAATATTCCAGATATGTTAAGCAAGTGAGTCGTTTAAATGGTGTTTGGGTGCCATTCGGTGCGTTATTGTGTAACGATTGTAAGTTATAACGTTTCTTTGACTGCAGCTGTACTCTCTCTCTCTCTCTCTCTCATCCTGCAACTCCTACAATAAAGAGAAATGAACAAAACCCCCCTGCGCTGCCTCTGCGCTTTCACATCCACTCAAATCACTACCAGCACAATCAAATAAAAAACGCTTAAAGAGTTGCAAGACACCATTCCCAAAAGTTCACAAGATGAAGATGAAAAAAAACCGATGTGCACTTACCCTTGTACTCACTCCTCCAGCAGTCAAACACTGATCTTCATACACTTACACACACTCACCAATTATTTAAATATATATCTACAAACAGCCGGGCATTTCACCACTAAAATCTTATCCCACGGATGAATTCGCTCCCGTTTGCGCCCTAAAGTTTTGTATAGTGTAACAGAAGGGATCTTCGCTATGTTTGCTTGATTTTAAACCAAAAATACATAAAAAGACAGAAACTGATATACAAAACAAGAACTCTTCTTCCATCCCATTCACCCCCAGCTTGTGCGCTCGGCGTATCAATGCGCGCAGAAGAGAGATAATGGGACAGCAAAACCATGCCGTGTAACGCCCAAAATAACTCGCCCAACACAACACATTAGGGATATTATTGGATATTCATTTAATATTGTCGCAAACCGGGGCGAAAGAAGTATTACCGAGCCCGAAAGAACACTTAGAAGAAGAGAACTAGTTTATGTAACGGTGCGGCGAATTTATTTCACTTTGCCTAAGGAACGGTTGTAGTGCGCCCCCCATTGCCTAGGGAAAAGCCCCGGATGTAAACTCAGTGAAACTCATTTTGAGTGAAGTTCCAATAATGTGCATCCAGCGTGGGCCAGATATATTGTTAGGATAACAGAGAAGATATTTGCTGCCCACTTATTCACAGGGACAACTGTATTTTAAGGGAGTTTTTATGTTTTATCCATGATAATTCCAGTAAACCTATTATATCCCCTCGTAAAGCCATTTAAAACACAACGTTCCAGTTCAAAACAACTCATTTTAAAATCATGTGTAGTATTGCATGTGATATGACCTATACGTTGGTTATTTCTTGTGATGTAGCTGGAGTCTTGTTCAAGTGCTTTTGATGCAGTGCTATAATTATGTTCAATATAAACCATTTTCATTGCACACTTCCTTTCAATCACTGTGAAAGAAAATATATGTGCAATAGGTTAATCTGTGATTTTGTTGTGCACAGTGTAGTTTGTATAATAAGAGATTTTTTTTATAAAGACACACTAGTTTTACTTACGACAATATTTGTCTTTCTTCTTTATTTGATGTCAGTTACTACCAGAAATGCGACCAGTTTTCTGATGGCATGAGTTATAAGAGGTGAACGGCAGGGGGAGACAGAGTGCTGTGTTTGTGAGCGATCAATCCTGCTCTCTCAGCACCGTTTCTCTTTTCAGGCCTTTGCCTCCTAAACTGGTCCATACTCTTCGTCATCAGCACCACTGAGTCATCGCAGTTCGCTTTGAATTATCACTCTGCACAAAAAGAACAGGAAGTACGAACCTCAACATTTTTACATCCATTTAATAATGAAATACAGAGTCGCCTAGAAGAGTGACATCACTGTCGAGACTGTGAACATAACATGCTGAAGCAATTAAAAGTAATATGAGAAGATGATAGGAGAAGCATTTTACCAAAGAAAAATGAATTCTTGAAAATGTAAACAAAAAGCTGAAAATAATGGCAAACCAGCTACTGATGTTCTAATGAATGTAATTGTAACAGTGCTTTCCAAGTGTGTGTTTAATTGTAGAGTGCTTCTCTGATGTCCCTCTGTTTCTTTTCCTAGTGCTCTTTATTTGGAGGCAGGATGAGTTGAGGCTGGCTGTGTAGTGATCTCATAGTAATCCACACATTTCCAGGAGTGAGGTCAGTGAAAGTAGTTTTTTACTATTCTGGATATGCTATGCATACTGATTCATTGCCTCTACATTACATAGAATTGCAGTAAATAATGCTTTCTTACCAAAGCGCTCATGTGTCTGGGAATACACAATCTTTTCTTCACTAATGTTACGGATATGTGGCTTCCCGAACCAGAAAAAATGTAGGGTGGGACTTGATTTTGTCCACTGGGAATTGATTGGATGGTTGTGGTTTGCTGCTGTGATCTCATGTCAGTGACAGGTTGTCCTGCCCGCGCACCATTAAACACATTATCAGAGAAGAGATGGCTGCATCTGCAATCACATACTTCCCTACTATATGAGGCGAAAACAGTGTGTTCCATTGGACCGTCAGGTGGACTGCAAAGTGGACTTCACAGGGTTTTTCGCCATCTTAAGTGAGATTCCAATTTAAAGGGAACGAACATGTTCAGTTCGACGGGCACTGCAAACAGCATAGGGAATAAGGGAACATCTATACATCACTTCACAGGAAGTCAGTGAAGTCCACTTTAACTGATATACCGTGTTCAGGGAGTAGGGAGCAGCGAACACTTGTGTAGGGACCCTGTCGAATGGAACGCACCTTATGTGTCTACTCTTGAGTACTGTGAGTTCGGACATACTTTTGGTACATAGTTTCTCGCGACTACATAGAAGGTAATGTCAATTTCAGATACAGCTGATGTGGTTGCAAGAGGGATGGGTAATTATTTTGATTAAAGATTATGAGAGCACATGAATTAAAAATAAATAATGATGTGCAGGGATGAATCATTTATAATAAATAGCAATATTCAATAAAAAAATTCAATTTTGATTTTCACGGTACTCACTCTACCTTCTTGACCCTATACTATCCATTGCACAGCAGTGCACAAGGGCAGCCATCAGAATCCCCAGCAGCCTCTGCTACCTACCTTTCTCATTTCATCTAACACAATGAAAGATCAGCTGGCAGTCAGTGACTCATCCTCTTCAGCTCTTGTGTCATTAGACCTCATTGAGCTGTTTCCTCTCTGGATGATTGTGATTGGCTGTGATCTTTGTGAAAGACATTGATAGAGTATAATATTGGATTTTGCACTGCACCTCCAGACTAATCTGAGGTGACTGATCTAAACAAGACTCCATTTATCAGGAAGTCCCATGCTGCCAGAAACTGAGTCAGACATTCTTTTTGTCAACATGTGTTTACATAAACTAAAGAGCAAACGAGGCTCTCAGTGTTAATGTAAAGGACGCATGATAAGATGCTTAGCATCTTATTCCCAAACAATGTATTTAACACAGGCATTATACAGTTGATGAATATCAATGCAGACACCACAACAAACAACATACTAAAACCCCTCATTAAAAAGATCAGTTTCTTTCCAATAGCTGTTATAGTGCATCTATTTATAATTCGTACTATATCAGTTTGTGTACTGTATTGTACAGTGTTTTGTATCACATTGTGCACTATACTCTTACCATTCAAAAGTTTAGGGTCAGTATAATGTTTTAATTCAAATAAACACTATTCTATTTAATTTTCTGTTCATTAAATAATCCTTAAAAAATGGATAATGGTGTCCACAAACACATCAAGCAGCACAGTTTTGTTTAAAATGTGGTAATAATAAGAAATGTTTCTTGAGCACAGCAAATCAGCAAATAAGAATGATTTCTGAAGAATCATGTAACATTGAAGACTGCAGTAATGATGCTGAAATTCAACTTTGACATCACAGGAATTAATTACATTACTATAGACAACAGTTATTTCAAATGATATTTTTTCACAATATTACAGTTTTAACTGTAATGATTGTGAAAAGAATAGTTGTGTACCCTATACAAATTTAGTGTCACCGTCTGTGTGGCAATACATATTCTGTTCTGTTCCTGATATCCGATGTGATGTGTCATCATTTCTAGAATCTAGACCCTGAATGCCGATCAGATCCTTGAAGCAAAAGGTGTATATACGAACAGTGTGCTGTTGTTGAAACGGATGGCTGTAATGAGCACACAACGAAGGAAAGTCCAAAACAAAACACACTTTATTAAGGGGGAGGTTAACTGCCATTTCACTTTTTTCATTTTAAATAGTGTGTAATGTTGCTGTTGGTGCATGAACAGTATCTGCAAAGTTGCAGCGCTGAAAGTTCAATGTAAGCAGAGATATCGTCTTTTAAAAATCAGGAAGTATAATTGCATACAAAAACGACTCAATTGGGACTACAGCTGGGTTATGGTACGTCACTAACACACACATTTGCATCAACCACTCCCTCCGGAAAATGCAAAAGTGCATGCACATATTTCAGCAGCTCCAGCCTCCAGCTCGTCAAGTGTGTTGTGTTCACGGCACGCAGCTGTCAGGTCTTCTGTGCTCTGGACTTCCCACGGACGCTGTACTTCGTCAACAATGGATACAATTCATGTTCGATGATGTTCCTGAAAGTGACGATCGTAATCTAGTTCTCTGTGCTGCTCATTTTACAGAAGACAGCTTCCAGAATCTCCACGTAGTTTCAATATTTAATTCAACAAGAAACTGTTACTAGAAATGAAGCAGATCCAACTTTAAAACCAGAGGCAGCAGTTGTTGGGCCACAACCTGTAAGTAGGCTAAGACTTAATAATTTTAAATGTATTTTCATGTATAATTTCAGACGTTATGTTTTAGTTATAGTTTTATCAAATGCCAGCGTTAGCTTTAGCCACTTAGTTATGCTATTTTGTGTCTATGACAACCGCGTACAAACATGAATTTTGTATAAGTACTAATGTTGTAAATGTATTTTTCATGTATATATGTTTTATGACGTTATTTTTGATTTGCTCAAGAACATAAACTTGCCAACGCTGTTTGAGTATAACATTAGTAGCCAGTCAGTTGCTATTGTTGCCAGTCAGATGCTATTGTGTAAAACAAACGTGTATAAAGTAAAAAAAAAAATTATCATTCAGAAACGTTAAGTAAGAGCCGTGTGTGGTGAGGTTCTGTTTGACTCTCTTCATCGCGGCTTTCTCTGTTCTTATTCTGCCTGAAACTGATACTGCAGTTCGACACATATTTACATCTGGACCGGAGCTCATGACATGCACGTTTCGCAAGTAAAGGTAATGGGCATTAACCTTCCGGCAGACGTGAGCGACAGTTTAGCCAATCACAACACATCGGCCCAAACTAACCAATCTGAGCCCACCGCCTGTTTCTGAGGGAGTGGTTTCATAGTAATCAGGAAGTCATCCGTCCGTTCAGGGGACAGAGGAGAGCGCGGCTTACAATAAAGGTGAAGTTTATGAAAAATAAGACTTTTTAAAAATGAAAAACCATGAATACATGTTATATTGCACCCCATAAACACAATCATGCAAAGAAAAAAAGCAGTCTAACCCCCCCTTTAAAGAACAGACTAGGAACACACAGGAGATCACTTGAGTAATAAGCATAGACAAACAACCAAATCAACCTAGATGAGAACCAACAAGGTACTGAATTGAACAGGGAGTAAATGGTAAACAAGAGACTCAGTTGATAAGCTAAAGGCATACTCCACTTTTTTTTGGAATAAGCTCATTCTACAACTCCCCAGAGTTAAACACCTGAGTTTACCGTTTTCAATGCATTGAGCCGATTTTCTAATATTTCTCTAAGAAAATCATAGTCATGACAGTTTCTGGTGTCATTGACTTCCATAGTAGGAAAAAATATATACTATGGTAATCAATTAGACCAGATAACTGTCTGGTTACCTGATTTTCTTCTAAATATCAGAAAATCGTCTGAATGCATTACAAAATTTTTAAACTCAACTGTTTAACTCTGGGGAGTTGTAAAATGAGCCTATTTCCAAAAAAGTGGAGTATCCCTTTAAGTAACCATAGAAATAAATGAGGACACAATCAGTAATTAAGCAAACTTAAAACCAAAACGGATTCGGGGAAAAGAAACAGAAGGAAACAGGACAGAATTTCAAAACAAAAGACAGAATAACAGAATCTAACTGTATCAGCTGTAGCACTACCAAAAAATCCTTTATCTCCATAGCAAAATCTCAGTTGGCCAGACAGTGAATTATCTTTGAATCTTAAGATATTGGGGTCCGTGTACTCCATGAGCCTGGAGACTGTAGTGTAAACTGTGAGTTTTTTTAAAAGCTTAGTGCTTATAAAGGGCTGTTGAGATAGTATTCTCATAGGCTTGGACCCCAGAACCAGCATCATGACTGTAATGAGCAGAACATATTTTCTTCTAACTAGACTGTAGTAGTGAGAGAGATATATGTGTGGTGTTCATTTGAGTGGCACAGTAAGCCTGAGAGAACTGAGAGTGCTGTGATCTGACATCTATGCTGAAAAGACTATAGCTGAACCACAGCATCACTGCTGCCTTAAACCTCTCATCAGGATGACCACATCCTTCACTCTGAACTCCATTCACTGACCCAAACCCTCTGACCTTACTACACACAGAGAGAAAGGAGAGATAGAATTAGGAAAAGAGACGGTTTCCTTCCATCTTGCCTACCACATGGCCCTTTCTGCATACTGTATGTTTCTGTCTCTTATATACCCTGTAATCACTGTCTGCCTGCTTGCTAGCTTTGTTTCTCTTTTTTTTTTTGTTACTCATTTGTTGAAGTAAGGTTTGTAT
Organism: Hybognathus amarus; assembly: GCA_030378365.1. Taxonomy (NCBI): domain Eukaryota; kingdom Metazoa; phylum Chordata; class Actinopteri; order Cypriniformes; family Leuciscidae; genus Hybognathus; species Hybognathus amarus. The sequence continues at coordinate 73,199 of JAQIUQ010006998.1, read as the reverse complement.
TGTGAAAGTACAAAAAAAGAAAAATAATGAATGGTGATGAGTTACACTGTAAAATAACGAAAAAGCCTTTTGGAGTTGAATTCATCCACTTAATGTATTCCTTGAATATAACATTTAATGCAAGTTTTGTTAAGAATTCTGTACAAATTGATTCATTTATTCGTTGTGATGTCATCACTTGCGTGGCGGCCATGTTGGCAGCTTACGCACATGTAAACATACACCAAGTTCGAACGAGGAGAATCAGCAGAGTTGGGATAAAGAAAAGAAAAAAGATGTTAAAATCCCTAAAAGGTTGTGGAATTTACCAGGATATGTTAAATAGGGAAGCCAGTGACCGGTATGTGGACTAAACCGGCACTTTAACGGTTTGGATCCATATGAAATTTCCAACAAAGAGTCGGCAAACAGTGGGAACACAGTAATCCGGACAGATAGTTAGTAACGTTAGCTGTCAACCCTCATGTTTTTTTTCCGGGTTTCTCGCGTACTTGAGCTCTTTTCTAGCTGTCTTCCCGTTTTAGTATTTTCCTGTAAAATATCCCGTATTTTAATATTCTCATAATAACATTAACATTCGCCCTTTAATCGGACCTGTCAGTCTCTGTTGTCCTGTTGCTAACTGTTACCCTCTTGCTTTAAGCATCGTTTTGCTTACTAACTTAAGTTTGCTTAAAACAGCTAACGTTACTAACTACAATTTTGAAAAGCATAGTTAAAAGTATGTTACATGTGTGAATGGTTGTTAGCACTATAACTGTTACCAAACTAGCAGCTAGGTGGAGCGCAGTTTACCTTTGTCCGGATTAAGTTAGCATAACGTACTGTGCTCCCACTGTTTGTTGGAAATTTCAAATGGATCCAACCCGTTAAAAGTGCCGTTTTATCCACATACCGGTCCCTGGTTTCCCCATTAAACGTATGCCGGTAAATTCCGCATCCTTTTAGGGATTTTAACATCTTTTTTATTTTCTTTCTCCCAACTCAGCTGCTTCTCCTTGTTCGATTTGCTGGTGTGTTTACATTTGCGAAGATGTCAACATGGCCGCCACCTCCCAGAATGCAACGCGGCACCCAAGCCCTATTGATATAGTTCTAAATTGCCCATGACTATGTTCTTCATCAGGTTTTCTTTAAAGCTTCACTGTGTGATTTTTACCCCCATCTAGCGGTGAAAAGGTATATGACCATCCAGTGAATATTAGTTTCTCTTCCTCTCAATTTCAATTTCGTTTAAACTCCTACGGTGGCCAATGTAGTCCAAGATTAACATGGCTTCCAGTTCGACCTCGTCCATGAGTGTTAACTCAAACGTAAACGCGAAAGGTGAAGCTTGAATTAACGGGCATGTCCCTCTTTGGCTAATGTACTTTCAAGATGGAGGGGCAACATGGCGATCGACATTAGAACCCCTTACCCGTATGTATTTCCAATGGCATATTATACACTCACGAGAATACTTTATTACTTGAACGAAGTAAATATACATTAATGAGCACATATGTTTTTAAAAGGACTAAGTGTTTTTAGCTAAGAGAACTAAAAGAGTTACACAGTGTAGCTTAAAGAAACATTATTATTATGGATTATTACGCTGAAATAGAAACAGCTCAACAGAAACTCTGCTATGCCAGTGCACGAATTGGCCTCCCACAGAACATTTTAAATCTGTAGCCGGCAGGATCTCTACCAATGCCAGCAATTCCCCAGAGATTTTCCACTGTGAATTGTGTGAATTTTAGGGCACAATTAAATTACTCATATTTCATCCTTAATGTTTGCAACAGACTTAATGAATATAAATCCCAATAGCTCAAACTCTTTACAAGCTATGTTTGAAATTCAAATGGGAAAGGCTGCTGTGAAGTGGTTTTTGGATAACAATCAGACACACACACACACAAATAGAATATGAAATCATTCTAATTCTTCACATGGAAACTGACACATAACTTTTGCATGTTTCTGCTAGAACAAATTATATCGCGTCTAAACATTCAGTTATCAGTTTCTTTCTTTCTTTCTTCTTTCTTTCTTTCTTTCTTTCTTTCTTTCTTTCTTTCACTTCTGGATGTTTTTCATTATTGCTTGCGTGTGCATGTCTAGGTGTCTGTGTGTGTTTGTAGTTTAATTAGCACAGATGTTTTGGCACTGTCCCACTGTTTTAGCCTAAAGTCTGTTTGTATGTTGACCCTACTTAACTTTTTTTATGTATTCTGCATTAGAAGATAAAAATGATCACTTTGTTCTATTTCTACTGTTCAAAAATATTTCATCTTCCCAGTTCTTTCGATTTCTGAATAAAATGACCATAATGCGAGCAGCGAGACTGTCCTGATGACTTCGGCAGACCTCAGGCATCCCTAAAGAATAGTCTGTGAGGCCAGGGATCCCTCTTGTGGGAGTCATTTGATCATTTTACAGGGGTGACACACTGGATCATGTCAGTTTGTGCTAATATACAACAGGGACAACTGGTATAGATTGTGTGTGTAAGTGTGTGTGCTTTGTGTTAATGTTGTGGATTTAACAGGCACATTTTGTGAGTTATGTTTGCCTTGCTATCTGGGAGTAATCATGCACACCCTCACAAAAAATGGCACTTTAGCATATACCGTCCTGGAAAGATGAGGGAAAGTCTGAATCATAACATTGCAGAATAGTCAGGTACATCTATGTGGTGTGTGAGTGTAAAGAGCGTTGATAGCTTTATTACTAGTCATCTCTCCATCTGTTCCTAAATGTTGCCCAGACTCGTGTTGAGTTCATCTACATTTGTTTGCAGCACACTGATGAAGAAACCAGATCAGACATGACCAGACTTTAAATACAAATCTCCGGACCTCACACGCCATACGCATAGGAGTTTGTCATAATAGATCAATAGTGCTTCCTCACAGCACATTGCAATGTTACGCATGTAATGGAATGCTTTGGGGAGATTATAGCATTGTTTGCTGCTGAACATTGTGTGGACCGATTGGTGTGCTGGGAAAGAGGTATAAAACTAAGATGTTTAACTTTTGGCCAAAAAGTTGAAAAGCTGTTGAGGTTGAAAGTAATTAAGGGCCTATGTAGTTATATAATTAGAGATTTGAAGTTTGTATAATGGTATGTTGGCTTTGTCATGGCAACAAATTTAATTGGCCAAGTAACTCTTTCAAAACACTTAATTATTATAATGATTTCAATTCTAATCAGTTTGTTTCAGTTAATTTGTGAGTGTATGTTTACAAAGACTCTCTAGTTTTTGCTAAATCAAATTTCTGCAATTTTATGTTACTGAGAGATTTTGTGCATTTTTGGGAGAGATTCAAATATGATTTGATAAAAGTTAAATTCAGTTATATTACATTAAAATGTCCAATAAAACTTGACAAACCTAATTTAAGTTACCGAAATACAGACACCACTTTCATCATGCTATGAAATGAAGGGAAAAAACTATCACTGAACTAAAAGAGGAACGGAACACAATGCCTTGATTAAAAAGGGAGCCATGGCTTTATTATTTTAAGGATTATTCTCATGGTTTGGTGGACATTGTGGTTTGTGAATCACTTAGGAAAATGACAGAGCTCAGAGTGAAGGAGACAGAGTGTTTCTGGGTCAGTGTGCAGTGCTGCTTCAGTGGGGGTTTCAGCCTCCTCGTACAGACCAGCCCCCCAGTCTTCTGCTATTATCCCACTCCCCCCAACACACACCACATCAGAAACGTGCGGCCGTGTGCTCAGCTCTCCACCCTCAGAAGAGTGTATGGAAGTGCTGCTGTTGAACAGGACTGTGGGAGCAGAGAGTAGACACACCCTTCTCTCTTTCTTTCAGACAGGCAGACACACTGACCCCATGGATTGATATAAATATACCTCTTATTGCCGGCTGCTTCTAGGGTTGCTGCCTAAAGCGTCTCATTTTGGCTTCTGACCGAAATAACAAGTAAACCTCAGAGAATAAAAGACACAGAGAGAGAGAGTGCGAGAGAGAAGGAGAGGTATGTAAGGTGTGCATCTTAGACAATGAAGAATTTGGACAGAACAGGGAATTCACTCCAAATAGTCCATGAGTGTGAACAGCAACAACGTTCCAATGTGTAAAATGCTTGAAAGCTCAAATAAAAACAACTTAGAACCACAGTGTTGTGCAGCGATCAATAGAACCGTTGGGTGAAGCGGTCATAGCCGTGTTTTATTGTGAATAAAACACAGCTCTTGACCAATCAGAATCAAGGATTCGAACTAACCGTTTTCTAAATAACAATAATTTACTATAATGCAATTTGTATGTAGGCCTATGTGTATATTTATTAAAACAATATATTGTATTTCATTTAACATAAGACCCAAACTATGTTTTTAATACATACAAATATCTTAATTAAAATATATAAAACATAATATATGTTATCATGTTTGTCACTTGATAACTTATGTATAAGGGCAATTGGAATAAACCTAGTGTTTTTAAGGTATGATATTTCAGTTCCCGAGGTCTGTAAGATGAGTCACTTGTCTCTAACTCCCTCCAGTGACAGTCACATTAGAATATTCCATGTTGTTTATGTGAGATTTATTGAGATCCGCTTCAGTTGGTGAGTGTGTTTATCAAACTGCACTTTTCTCACAGGCGTCATAGGAAAATGTCAGGATCACACGCATCCACACACAAATGAAAAGGTCATACCTCACAGCGCATTCTGTGACCTCTGAGTCTGATCTGGCTCTGTCTTGCTGGTGATTACATTCACATTATCATACTGATCAAACACATAAACACAGAACACAATAATTATACTCACACAATGATATATATGCTGAACACAAAACCACACTGTACACCATAATTTAACATAATATTGGACAGCTAGATATATACACACTTTGTAGATCTCACAAATATATGTGGTGAAAATTTAGCTTTTTATGTCAAATGGATTTCCCCCATTTTAATGAAATCAAAACTAGGGGTGGGACAAAATATCGATAGGGCAATATATCTGTTGTGATGATGCGGAGTCAGGAGGATTAATTTGCAGCATTTATTCAAATAATCAAAACAGGCAGGGTCCAACAGTGGCAAACAGATCAGAGAAGGCAAGGCTGAGACAAACCAGGTAAACAGGCAAAGGGTCGAGGCAGGCAGAGAAGGGTCAGCAACGATAAACAATCCAAGATCAAACACAGGAATCAAACTTGGTGAATAACACTCAGAAATGATAGTCGGAGCAGATCAAGGCTTCGCACTGAATGAGTGTGATTGAGGCTTATTTGAGTGTGTGCGAATGAGGTGCAGGTGTTAGTGCAATCAGTCCCAGGTATGAGGCATGATGGGAGTTTGATGGGTTGATGGGTTAATATTCTGCAGACGGTTCCCTCCAGTGGTGAAGAGGAGGTGGTGTGGGAGCTTGCTCCATTACAGATGGTTTGGGGGTTTGGGCCTGAGACTCCCTCCTCCGACTCTCCTCTCGGACCACTGGCAGGTTTCAGGAGTGATACATGGAATGTAGGAGAAATACGGTAATTAGCGGGCAGGTCTAATCGAAATGATACTGGAGAAATTTTTCTAACAATTTGAAACGGACCAACATACAATTGACGAATAGCCTGGAGTTTTTGGTGTCTGACGGCATGAAGTAGGTGAGTGTGTGCTTGATCCCAGACCTCTTCGATCAGTGCCTCCTCGCTCGCTGCTTCTCGACGGCGGCCGCAGTGCGACCAGGGATGCGACACTGGTGTCTTGTGTTGCCAGATCTGGGATTTTCGTTACATTTTAAGGCCTGTTTACGTGTGTTTTAGCCAAGTTTTCGCCTGGAAGGCTCTATAGATATCTGGCACCCTATTGAACTAAGTTAAACTGAGAAAGCGTGCGTTCACAGACACCAGAATGAACTTGTTCACAGTAATGTTCATCAGGCAGTAATACAGTACGTTCAGTTCACGTTCGCCCAACATATGAACGTGTTCATGAACCATCGTTCAATTAACGCGTTCAGGCACAACACTGCCTCTGGTCCTGGCAGCCCTGGAACAACTATGCGAAGCTCTTATCTTCTTGAAGCTAGACCTGAGAAGTGCATAAAGCCCTATCTGCATTCATCGGAGTTGACGAATGGAAGACGGCCTTTGTGACACCATCGGGGCACTACCGAATACCAGGTTATGCTGTATGGCCTGTCAAACTCTCCTTCAGTGTTCCTGGGTTGTATGAATGTAGTCTTCTGTGAGTTCCTCCAACGTTTCATAATAGACAACATCTCAGACATCATCAAAAAACTTGGTGGAACATCATTACCACATATCAAGCACATCAAGGTGACCATTACCTCTTCCTGAAGCTCTCGAAGTACGAGTTCCACTGCCGATCAGTCCAGTTCTTAGGGTATGTCATCGACCAACACTGCATCCAGATGGACCAGAAGAAGGTGGAAACCATCCACAACTGGCCCCAACAGTGTACAATAGCTTCAACGTTTTCTCAGATTCGTTAACTTCTACTGATGCTTCATCCACAACTACAGTCTGATCAGCTCACCTCTCACTTCTCAAGGGCTGGCCCAAGTCTCTGTTCTGGAACCCATCTGCCAGAGGCCATTAAATCTCTCAAAAAAGCTTTCCAGTCCGCTTCAATCCTGGCTCACCCTGATCCTGGATCTTCCCTTCATTGTTGAGGTGGATGCCTCTACCACTGGGGTCGGAGCCTCTACCACTGGGGTCCTCCACGCCTCCATCCATGTGCCTTCTTCTTCAGAAAGCTATTCCAGTGGAGCAAAATTACTTGCATTACTTCAAAAATTGCTTAAATCCCCATCAAGCTAGATGGGCCCTCTTCTCCACCTGGTTTGACTTCACTGTAAGATACCGTCCGGGCAATTGAAATGGTAGAATGGTTGCATTTTTCGAAGGCTTGGAAGTTGCCTACTGCCTACTGCATTCAGAGGCCGCCGAGAAGCTCTTCCAGAATCTGTTCCGTAATTTCGGCCTGCCTAAGGACATTGAATCAGACCAAGGCGCTCAATTAATCTCTCTGGTATGGCAAGCCTTCTTCAAACTCCTAGGAGTCTCTGTTATCCTCTCATCGGGGTATCACCCAAAACTAACGGCCAGACTGAGCAGAAGATCCAAGAGATTCGGGAGGTACCTGTGGTCATACTGCCACCAGAACCAAGAGAGCTAGAGCTATCTTACCGGGCAGAATACGCCCAAAATTCCCTCAAACAAGCAACAACGGCTTCGGTGCAGTTCCAGTGCATCCTCGGTTATCAGCCTCCCCCGGTTATTCCCCTGGTCAGGCGAGCCCGTCAGAGGTCCCAGCTGTCAACTATTGGTTCCAGCTGAGCGAGAGGGACTTCGGCACACATGCATCTCCAATGGGTAGTGCGGAGACACAAAAGACATTCTGAACTCTCCGCAGAACCGCAACCCCCCAGGACCAGCCTGGCTCTCAACAAGGGACATCCCTCTCCGTCTGCCCTGCCTTAAGCTGAGTTACGTAGGTGAATTTACGGTGCAGAGGCAGCTCAACAAGGTTACATTTGGCAGAACTTACCACCCACCTACAAAATCTCACCATTTCAAACCCTTCACTGAACCTTTGTCTTCTCCCCTCACAAGATCTGGTGGCGATTAGGTACCTCCTCCTCCTGAATTGGCTGACGAAGAGGTCATCTACCAGGCCATGCCATCATCGACTGGGAAGGCTATGAGCCGGGAGAATGATCCTGGGTTGCTCGTGATGTACTAGATCTATCCCTTCTCACCCAATTCCATTCAGAACACCCAAATCTTCCAGAACCCAGAGGCAGAGGTAGACCCCATCGTCGCACATTCTGGACGTAAGGAGTCACCCATGACACAACCATCTATCAGCCCATCATCACCAGATCAGCACACTCGTCCACTCATTCATTCTCCCCAGACTACTGGATCAATGCACCAGCATCCTGATAAAACCTGAGCTATATATACACACAGCCTGCACACCATTGTCTGGTCTCGTCTAACCATGTACAGACTCCTCTCTTGCTACAACACCCGTTACCAGCCTAAGACTCACCTGCCTGACTACCCGTCTTCAGATGCCCATCTTCCATCCATTTTTATCCCCTCTCAATATGTTAATTTTCTGTTGATGACTAGACCACAGCGTATTAATGACAGTAGAGGAGTAAGGAGTTTAAGGCCCACAGCTATATCATCTACCAACAATGTTCTCACGGTAGTATTCTCTGATCGATTGATTCGCTGAAAACCTTGAACCTGATACGTCAGTTGCGTGTGAAAAGTTCAGAGAGAGTTCAGAGCACAGGAGTGGAGTCGAGAAGCCATAATGTACGTTTGAAAGTTTGGATGACAATCAAGGTAAGCAGATTATAAAATGGTGTGCCTTCTCAGTAGTGACGTAGGCTTGCCTTATCAGTATGTGTGCAGAGTATAGAAGTCAACTATAGTTGCAAACGTTGTCTGACGTGCGTTATTTGGGCAAGCTAATTGCTCAATAAAAATAGGCTCATAGTACAAATTACATTTTGGCAAATCGAGCAAGTGGCATTTTAAAATTCCTAAAATTATCAAAGGTTGTCCAGATTGTGTTGAGCCTGCCACACTGAAATGCGGATACTGAGCGAACCTTTTCATTTATTGGACTAAACGACTGACCCCACAGACTGTCACTTGATGGCACCCTGTGATGGGAAGTTCGGATCATTTTACTCACTCGCTTGTTCGATCTCGTTCATTAAAATGAACAAATCTTTTTTTCCAGTCATTTTGTTCATTTAAAGGGCGTTAACTGTTATACTTACTTTTAACTGTATTCTTATATTATATTCTGAATTAAGAAATCATAATAATGCAGTGAAAAATAATTTATAATTACTTATAATTACGCAATGAATGGATTGTTAATGAATGGATTGAACCCTGCTTCAGATACAAACCTTATGATCACATGTCTTGTTCTCTTCCATTGTGTGACACATGTACACCTAATTGTAAATCTGAAACATTATTCAGTACAGTTGATGATCCACATTTGTCTGTCATCTGTTGATCCTTACGTTTCACTCTGCTGTGGATGAATTAGACCCGATAAGTGTTAACACACAGTCACAGTAGGCACCGTAGGTGGCAAACAGCTCAGTGTTACTCTAATGCACACTAAATATGGTTTTACTAATTCCACCCTTAAACTATGTGCACAGCTCTTAAACTCAGCAATAACAATTATCATTTATAATAACATTTTATCTCCTGACTGAATTGCATTGAATTTTACTCTGCTTTGTTTCCAGAGGACAAAACAAACCTTTCAATTCTGATAACTATTCCTGGGCAAAGAGGACACACTGAATGTTTATATAATGTATAAAACCTATTAACCGTAATATTGCAATCCTAGAATTTTGTACATGATGACATTATTTAGGACAATTTAACACATTTTACCCCACAGTTTCTCATTCTCATTTCTGTATGTTTTCTGCTATTGTCATTTCTCGTTATATTTTAATGATGATTCTCATTACCATCCAACATTTTGGGGTTCCTAAGATTTTATGTCCACCAAAGCTGCAATTATTTGCTCACACACTGCAAAAACAGAATGTTTTCGATTTATAAAGCCACACTTCAGTAAAAAAGAGTCTGGAGGCAAACAGAAAGAGGGGCGTAAATGATGATAGCTGTTTTCTATGGCATCTATGTATTAATGTGATTTTTTTTTATTCATCCCCTAACAGAAATCCAGAAAATCTCAGATCACCTTGGAATACCCTGTGGTAATACATGTTTGGATGCACTAAAATCTCGGATATTGTTTAAACGTTACAATATTCCAAGTATCTGGCTTAGGGCATGAACAGAGCTGTCTCCATTACTCATGTCTCTCTCTTTTATCTATGTAGAATATTGTTTTCTTTTCTCACTCATCTTGTCACAGCACCCCCTACATGCAAATACACAAATATTCATCCCTTTATGAAACTGCATTTGCAGCAGTTTAATATTGTTCTCAGATAAGATTGCTTGTCTAAAACAGGAACCTTCCAGAACAATGTTTTACCCTAAAAAAAAGCTGTGGTGATGACTAACAGACTGACTCACTGTTGTGCACACATTGCAACCCGGCTAAAAGATGCATAAATCAGAGGAGGCAGAACAGAGGAGTATGTTCTTTCCCTCCACAGATTGATGGTCTATTTTTAACCAAGTGATGCAATGTTTAGCCCTAGCATTTGACCATAACAGTATGATCAATTTCAAAGTGGTTCTCAACTGATTTTGACCAAATGAACCTGTACAGTACCAAAAAGGTTTATCATACAGAAGTTAGCAAAAATGCAATTAAAAATAAACATTGAAATGTCCATAGACTGCATGGGTAAATAGCACAAACCTGTCAAGAAATGTCAAAAATATTTGACATAAATTTACCCATTAGTTTGGATTATTTAGCACATTTTACCCAAAATTTGTCATTACTGTACAGTGTCTAATATTGTTTAGTACTTAGTATATTATTACATATTAGTAAAGTTTTAAAATAACTATTTTGTATTATTACATATTTATAAAACGGTTAGTTCGATTCCTTGATCCTGATTGGTCAAGAGCTGTGATTTATTCACGATAAAACACGGCTATGACCGCTTCACCCAACGGTTCTATTGATCGCTGCGCAACACTGCGGTTCTATGTTGTTTTTATCTGAGCTTTCATGCATTTTACACATTGGAACGCTCAGGGACTATTTTTTCTAGCGGAAGGAAGACTTTTAGTGATTTTACTTAAAGAAAGTTGCACTAATACATTGGTTTTTACTTTAATATTGTGTGGCAACCGTTTTATCAAAGCAATAAGGTACTCAAGGCAAGTGCTGTATCGTGAATAAGTAACGGCTGAAGGGCGTTGTTTGGCATGACGCGAAGCGGAAGCTGTATTCACGATACAGCACAGCTCTCGTACCTTATTTATTACTTAAAATTTAATATATTAGCATATCAGCAGCCATTACTTACAATTGCGCGCCTTTAATATTTTTTGATTGACACGTTTTTTACCTTTGGTAAACTGATAGGCAAAGAAGGACTAAACCAAACAAACAAACAAAAACAGCAGAAGAATGGGAGAGCTCTCTACACCAAGCCGGCCATCCTTGTGCCATCCTTTTTACACCCTGTCACAAATGATGTGTTCATCTTCTGAGCACTTGTTGATGAGATCTTTTGTGAATACACAGAATTTCTCTTGTTCTCTTCTTTATTTCATCCAAATTTTCCTTCTGTCTCTGTACATTTTTCTTCTAATTTCATGCTTGAATGTTCATTCATCAGTCCCGCTCTATCTGTTGTCATAGTACCGCTGGCTCTTCTTACACTGGGCTGCTTTGTAAACTACGCAAGTATGATTCCAGCTAGCTGCTACGGTCACGACATCATGAGTCAGTTACGGTCAGAGTGTCACCTGTTTTCATACGTCATGGAAACACTGATTATACGTGAAATGTATGCTTGACATGAACACAATATTTTCTTCTCCCTCTTAATATCTTTTTTTGTTTCCTTTCCTCTGTCCGTATTTTACTCTGTTGCTCTTGTTACGGTGCACTTGACTGCACTGCAGTTTCTCTGACCCTCTCAGTACAAACAGATCTCATGATCTTTAATGCAAGCACGTGGTTGTCATGGATACAGTTGCTAGATAGACTGTCATGGATTTTGAACACTGCTCAGAATCACAGAACGGCACCTCAGAGGCTAGATCATACCAGTGCAGCTATTAACAGGCCACCTGTTAGGTCTCATTAACTTTGACTCCTGTGTAATGCAACGTTGCTTTTGCCAAAGGATTCAGCCTCCAGACAATGACAGACTTCCAAAAAGTCAAAAAGCCAAAAAGCTTAAAATAATTGTAAAATCAATTTGTTGCCTTCATATGAAATGTTGGGGGAGATATCAGAACATATTTTATGTGTCATGGATGCTATATGGGATGCTGGTAAAATACAGCAGTATCTTAAGTCATGTGTACCAACACACCAATTCTCATTGGCCATTGTTGACATCCATGACATCACAAGTCTGTGAGCATAAAAATTCTGTTGATTCTGCCCTGGTAAGTGCTGATTCGAGTCACACAAAACGTGAAAATGGAGACACCAGCAACCATAGTCACATGTTTAATGGGAGCCAGAGCACCTGACATCAAAGCAAATTTAAAAGGGCTGGCTAATGCTAATCGTAAATTCTCTAAGATCATTATTCATGTCAGCACTAATGATGTTCGACCACCAAAATTAATAGTGTGAACTCGCAAGTGTGATGTCAGGCACTGTATTTGCTCTGGCCCCCTTCCTGTTCGCAGGAGTAGATTGTGTTCACTAAATTGCTGGTTGTCTGAGTGGTGTCACAAAATAATGTGTAATTCATAGATAATTGGAAAAGTTTTTGGGGCAAGCCTGACCTGTTGAAAAGAGATGGTACTCATTCCTTCTGGGATGATGCTGCTCTTCTCTCTAGTAATTTGGCTTATAGTTTTAGAGCTAAAACATGACAAATTTGGCACCAGGTCACAAAGCAGACAGTCTGGCTAAACCGACCGTCTGCTAGCCTTGCGTCACCAAGGTCAGATAAATCCCATCACATAGATGTTCTTTTACCTAGATATCATATAGAGACTGTGTCTGTTCCCTGTTTTTTTTTTACTTTATACACGTTTGTTTTACACAATAACATCGAACTGACTGGCTACTATATACACAAACAGTGTTGGCATTGGTTTACATTCTTGATCAAATCAAAAATAACGCCATAAAGTATATATACATTGAAAATACAACATTAGTACATTCACAAAATTCAGTTCCATAATCTTTGTACGCATTTGTCATAGACACAAAATAGCATAACTAGTGGTAGCCTAGTGTCTATAAAGCCAGTGCTGGCATTTGATGAAACTAAAACATTACGTCTGAAATTATACATGCAAATACATTTAAAATGATGAAGTCTTAGCCTACTACAGGTTGTGGCCCAACAACTGCTGCCTCTGGTTTTAAAGTGGGAACTGCTTCATGTTTTACAGTAGTAACAGTTTCTTGTTGAATCCGGCATTGAAGATCCTGGAAGCTGTCTCTCGGAAAATTCATTTTCAGGAACATAATTAATCATAAATTGTATCCATTGTTGATGAACTACAACGTCCGTGGGAAGCCCGAACACTGAAGACCTGACAGATGGATGAACATAACACACTCGCTGAGCTGCAGAAATATGGCCATGCCCTTTTTTGCATATTCCAGAGGGAGGGGTTGATGCAAATGTATGGGTTAGTGACGTCTAAAACCCTGTTGTAGTCCCAATTGAGTTGTTTTTGTTAGTGTTGTACGGTGCACCGATACTTCAAAAGTATCGCGATACTCGGAAATTAAAAACCTCACGATACCTAAATTTATTAGTATCGATACTTTTATGAATGACCACGTTCCAGATTTGTAAGAGACGTATTTCATGTTGGTGTGTGCCACGCACGCTTCAAGTCTCTCCCTATATGAACGTCTGTGTTTCTCCTCACGCACGCAGCAAAGAAGCTGTGCTGTCATGAGACAAACACTACCGCGAGACGGCTGCATGCGTGAGCACATGTGATACAGTGGCTGCCTGTCAGTAGCGGAGTGGCAATCTGGAGAGTCGGATCTTTTCCCGGTGGGCCGGTAGTGTTTAGAGGCGGCGAGGGCCGGTCTGATAGTTATGCATTGCAAGTTATTAGCAACACAATCCAGCGGCCTGAACACAATAGTCTCTGCAATGGCGATAGTTTGAAGCGCGCGTCCGTGTGAAGACGGTGCGCGACTGGGCGAGCCGCAAAAGACACTGTATCCATGCAACTGATGATAGCAGCAAAAAAGAGCGCTCTGCTTGATTTAAAAAAAAAAACCAGATTTTAGCGCTAGATCTCTTATTTATTGAATTATCTGCTAGTTGGAGATGTTTCATTTATTTTTGTATTAGGTGTACAACTTTCCCCCAACTTTCATAGACAGCATAAATAATTTGCAAGCTGCTAAAATAAAGGATACAAAACATCAGCAAAATGATCTATCGGCTATATGATTATAATCAGAGCATGTGCATGTCAGTGATTTATTTATATTAGGTTATTACAGCATTAAAGAGCACAGACCTATGCAAAGGAGGTGCATGTGAAACGCCTTGTAAGAAACACTTTCCTTTTCAGGAAAAGTATTGAAAAAGTATCGAAATCGCAATACTTGACTTGGTATCGGTATCGAAACAATAATTTTGGTATCGTGACAACACTAGTTTTTGTAGATATTAAACTTCCTGATTTTTAAAAGACGATATCTCTGCTTACACTGAACTTTCAGCGCTGCAACTTTGCAGATGCTGTTCATGCACCAATAGCAACATTACACACTATTTAAAATGAAGAAAGTGAAATCGCAATCAACCCACCCTTTTATATACATGTAGATAATGAAAAAGATGCATTGGGATTGGCATTTAAAGATATTGTAAACTCAACTGGAGTTAGACAACACGTGTCAGGACCTACTCATTATAATAATTATATAGTAGATCTAATATTATCAGTAATAGATATTAACATTAATAGATGTTGAAGTCTCATGACAAGAAGCTCATTATCTGGAAGATAGGGTGTTTTCTTGAATGGAAGGGGCAATTCCAATGTCTGTCCTCGTCATTTGTATGTTTTCTTCCAGTTTATTCAAGATCATAATGTCCTCTTGAGACACCACTCTTTTGTTTTTTTAATAGTGTCCCTGAAATCTGACTTCAGCACTTTGATAACATCAGCTGATGTTACAGAAGGAATCTCCTTAATAGATACTCTATGACACATGCTAACATCGATTTGCGACTCAAAATGTTTTAAGGAAGGGCCCACAATGCTCCATCCGAGATCCGTACGAACACCATATGGCATATTGTCTGCTCCAAGAATCACTTCTCTGGGTGCTAAAGCTCTGCAACAATTATGTATATCCTAATAATTGACCAACCTCACAGTCTTGAAGCAGGGGAATCCTGTCTGTCAGAGGAGAAAGATCTTTCCAACACCTGGCAGTCTCACTGGTAGGGATGTGAGTGCGATCCACAGGGATACATTCCTTAGTGTATGCAGGGGGAAGGTCTTGAATTACCATATAATTAAAACCTCTAACTCGAAGACCAGAAACTCTTTCACTTAATATCAACAAATCTCTTCCAACCATGGTAGTGAGCCTAATTGTCACTGGGCATGAGTCAACCTGCATATTCGACGAAGACAGTATCGCTTTGTGTGTCTAACAGAGCATAGACAAGTCTCTCAGAAGCAGGGTCATTTTGTGAGGACAACCACACTGTCTGGCACGATCATTGAGGTGTTAGTAGATGCGCATCCAGATTCTACACCTAAAGATGTCATCACAACCCTTTCGTGTGTGTTCTCTGGGCTTTGAGAAGGGCAAAACTTCACCCCTCAAATGAAGAGGGGTGTCTTCCCTTGCAGATAACACAGCTATGTCTGGAACGACAGTCTCTGGCACTGTGACTGAGCCTCAAACATCCGTAGCACAGCTTAGTATCTTTTACGAACTGTCTCCGCTTTTCAAACGACTTTGCAGAGAATTTAGAGAAATCATGAATTTGATGTTCACTGCTTCGACAGAACAGACATAGTTTAGAGACTTTATCAGTGTGCTTCGAATTCTCATATTGTGTGATCATCTGTGTAACTTTAACTAAGAATGAACAATACTTCTTCAGCATTTGTTAATCTTTGGTAATGTTCATTTCAACATTTACTAATACTTTATTAAAATCTTGTTAACATTAGTTAATGCACTGTGAACTAACATGAACAAACAATGAACAGCTAAATTTGTATTAACTAACGTTAACAAAGAATAACAAATACAGTAACAAATGGTTAGTTCATGTTAGGTAATGCATTAACTAATGTTTAATAAATGAACCTTATTGTAAAGTGTTACCGTTACATTTATTCTTATTACCTTCAGAATTGTGAAGAGCATAGTAGGAAGAGATTGGGTTGCAGGCTACCTCGGCCTCAACTGACATTAAGTTAGTGAAATCATGGAAAGGTACAGGGGCGGGTTGGGACCAAAAAATCTACCGGGAAATTTCATAGACCACCGGCCCTCGTCACCGGCAGGATTTATATAGCATTTACAGTTTTACTGATTAAAAAGGAATTTTGTTGTACTATGCTGAAGTAAGGTTCATAAATGGTCACTCTTTCCTATAGGACTTTGTAAAAGTATGTTGGGTGCACCTCTGTGCCTAGGGAGGTTTGGGGGCATGCTCCCCGCAAGAAAATTTTGTACATTTTGGTTAAATGCATCAATCTCGTGCTCTCTGAGAGATCAAAATTAAGAGCTTCAACCCATAAACTGCTCGTTGAACAAAGAAAAAGCATTGTACCAGGACAATAAAGAGGGCTCAAACATCTTTTTAGTTATGAGCATCTCAGTCTACATTACATTATCAATGGTGTTTTAGGTTGCCAAACAATTATTATAATGTAATAATGTAATTTTTTATATAATTATTCCTATGACGTAATATCCATTTAGCCTATAAATGTACTATATAAATGATATGAGTATTTCAAAAGTATATATTTAGCCTACATTACACTATAACATAGGAACATTAATTGTCCTAATTTCTTCACTCACAAGAAAAAAACCCTTCAGCTTTTATTTCAGGAGAAAACACCAGATGACCGTTAATACCATGATGATCGCTTGAGCAAAGTAATCATGCAGCACAAACAGGATGCTATTCTTAAAGTCTTGTGCTGTTTTATTAATTCACAAAGCCATATCATGGTTTAAATTTTAGTTTGTTGGCAAAATATAACGCTAGAGCTTAATGTAAGGTTATACATTTTACATCTTTCCATATCTGTTGGGAAAAGGGAGAAGAGAGAGTTAGGCACAATGCGGATTCAAACTCGCGTCGAGCACATCAAAAGCTGCTTTCATAGGCTTTCGCCCTACCATCGCGAGCGTCTTTTTGCTATAAAGAGGCAAAGAGTGCAAATATATGCTCCGTTACAGAAAATGTTAAAAAAATGTTTTCTTCCATTCGCTTAATTGGGCCCCAGGTGTGCATGGTGAACTTGCAATATACATTTTATCAGACCACCCCTTGCGGCCTCGAAACACTACCGGCCCACCGGGAAAACTTCAGACTCTCCCCATTGCCACTCCGCTACTGGAAAGGTGGGAAATCTCACTCAGTATTTGCGTAGATTGGATATTCCAGCAGGCAGCCGCCCAATCAGGAAGTTTACTGATGAGTTTTCTATTTTCCTCACAATCATTCAGTATTTCCAGTCCCTTAATATGAGGCCTAGCATCTTTACAGGCATTCAGGAAATCTGAGAAATTTCAGCATCCTTGGGCTTGATCATAGTGATCTTGAAATCTTTTCTATGCATCCTGCTTCCTCATCATTTCTGTAAAACATGCCTTCTAGAGTTCTCCAAGCAGAAACAATGACATACTTTCCTTGAGCTTTGCTTGAGTTCTTGCCTTTTCCTTTGAGTGTTGGCTCAATTGAGGATGAATACACGTGTGTGGGAATGCTTACAGGTTGCTGCAGCCCATCATTCTGATTAGCAGAGGAAATTACTTCTTTCTTGTCATACACTTTTAGTCTGGCTCTAGCTGCTCTTACCTCCTCTAATCTTTCATACTCACTCCTTTAAGCATCAAGTTCTCTTCTTTGCCTTTCTTCGAAAAGTTGTATTCTTTCCCTTTGTTCCTTTTCTCTATTATTGTTGCATATTCTGCAATTCGTTTAGCCATCAGTATGGAATTCAGTGAAGGTTGACTTATGGGTGTACTTGACTTACAGCTGATACGTGAGACCGTAGAACCGTGTATGGAGCGAGCATAATCGCGATCAAGCAATTCACGAAGACGCTCCGTTACTCTTTTACCATCTAGGTCTCCATCAACACCTGAGATCCTCTCATAAGCAATCTTTACTATATCCTTTGTAACAGCATCACAAGCATCAATCTGCGTTCATTGCATTGTCTCTTTCATTTTCCAATGTGTCTAAAAGTGTTGCTCGCTGACTCTCAGGAATATCAGTTTTCAGCTGCCCTCTTGATTTTCACACCTCAGCCTCCCATTGCTCATATGAGTGGCTCATATGAGTGCATGAACCTTCTCTCTGCCTATTGGGACTCCTCTCTTTGATACGCGAGCATCTTGTCTGTAGGAATTCGTTCACGACCAGAGCGACGTACATCTGTCTTTACATCAGAATTATCTTCAGAATTATCTCATCGTCTGTATCTCTGCTCTGAGAAGGTTTTAATGCATCCATTTCTTTCACAACACCGTAAGAGCTAGAATAGATAAATTAACATTATTGGAATTTGAAAATGATTCACATACATATAAATGAAACAAAACCGTAGACATAGCAACAAATTATGAAATTAATACTAACAGTTATCATAAACTACTTAAATTACTCGTAAAAATCCTATGTAGCATTATACAAGTGCATAAATACATGATCTATACCTTGTACTCTTTTCCAACCTGGTGCTAAACAACAGGGCCCATATTCGAATTTAGCTTAAAACCTTATCTTAATTTAGCTTAAAACCTTTTTCCGTAGGAGTCTTAGCTTAAGAGTAATTCTGGACCGATCTGAGAGCAAATCTGAGCAAGGAAAAGACAAAAACTTTCATTTTAGTGAGGAGGCGGGGCTGACCCCGTTGCTATTTATGACATAATCTTTTGAAGACTGTGATTGGTTGGTTGTCCAAGAAGGAAAAAAAAGAGTGATTTTAAATATAGGATCAATTCTAAGCCTTCACTTTGAAATTACATGTGTAATTGTTCCTATTTGACCATTCTCACACACATTATATGTGTGTATATATATTTCGTCTTCTTTTTGGTATTTGATTGGCTTAGAATGATAAAATTGTTCCACTCTTTTCAATTACACTGATTGCTGGCGTGTCTATTTAAGTGGTGGTTTGAATGTTGGTTTTAATGTAACAAACATTGAATCAAAACCAAGAAGGATGAGAAAGTCTGACTGGACAGAGGGACAGTGTTTACTGTTAGCCCAGTTAGTGGATGAAGCAAGGCCATCCTAAAAGAAACATTCAGGGCCGGGTGTCGATCTATAGCAGCTTTTTTTCTCACTGTCAACCATTGTGTGCAACACATTTCTTTTCCCTCTTCGTCTTTCTGCCATTTTCGCCTTTGCTAAAGAAACTCTTAAGCCTCTTAAAAGTCCTCGTCCTTACTGCTAACAATTCTTACCTCAAGACCTCTTTTATGGGTTAAGATACTTTCTGAATTACTTTTTTCTTTACTAGGACTTTTTTTTATTTTAAAGGGTTAGTTCACCCAAAAATGAAAATCAAGTCATTAATTACTCACCCTCATGCTGTACCAACCCTGCAAGACCTTCGTTCATCTTCGGAACACAAATTAAGATATTTTTGATTAAATTTGAGAGCTGTATCACTACCACATAGGCTGCCTAAGGGACTGGCTCTTGACGGCCAAGAAAGTCAATGAAGAAAATGTTTAAATATTCCATGTGCCTACAGTGGCTCAACTATAAGTTTATCAAGCAACGAGACTACTTTTTGTGCTAAAAAACAAACAAAAATAACGACTTTATTCGACTATTCCTTTTCTTCCTTGTTGGCCTGAAACGAGACTTGGATAGATTTCCACGACGCATGCTCTAGAATTGCGATCTCCTTCAACTACTTCAGTTCAGTTCTCGAGCATGCGTCGTGGAAATCTCTTAAAGTCTCATTTTCAGGCCAACAAGGAAGAAAAGGAATAGTCGAATAAAGTCGTTATTTTTGTTTGTTTTTTTGCACAAAAGTATTCTCGTCGCTTGATAAACTTAGTTGAGCCACTGTAGGCACATGGAATATTTAAACATTTTCTTCATTGACTTTCTTGGCCGTCAAGAGCCAGTCCCTTAGGCAGCCTATGTGGTAGTAATACAGCTCTCAAATTTAATCAAAAATATCTTAATTTGTGTTCCGAAGATGAACGAAGATGAACGCTTATTACTTCTAAATTAGGATTTTTATTTATTTTATTTTTTTGGAAAAATTTTGATAACATTATAAATGGACCTCAGAGAACTTTTTTTTAAATGCAGTTCATGACCCCATTAAAAAAAATGAAAATTCAGTGTTATCCACATTGAAATTAATATGAAATTTGGTGAAACTTGAATATTTGTTGATTGTTCTGATCCAAGCCACACCTGCCCAGGCTGTTGTAGGACATTTCTTTTTTTCTCTTTCAATGACTCTCTCACACCCGACTCACTGAAATATTGAACTACATTGATGGCTATCGGCTCTGCTTGTTTCAGCAAGAAAGGCTGGGTTTCACAGGCCTGCTTTGTCAGAGAGCCCGGAGCTGTGATAGGCAGTACAGAAGGATTGTTCTCGGAGGCTGCTCACTGATTGTGTGTCCTGACCTTCCTGTCTTCAGTACCCAGGCTCAGTTATCTGGTTTCAGTGGGTATATGGAAACTCCACCTGTGGCTATGATGTTACATACAGTAAAGAATTGAGAGATTGAAAGAGGATTTTACTCTGTTTATCTGAACACTAGGGCATTCAGATGTTTGTTTTTAGGGTGTGAAAGATTTGCACTTCTGTTATTTATGGTGTAAACCTGAATTTTTTTGTAAAAGACATACACATATGAACTGAACTTTGAGCAGCAAGTGTCCCCCCTCTAATCAGCAGATCAGGAGCTTTTAGACCCCCTTCCTAAAATAATGATAATGGATTCATAAATGTAATTAATACATTACATTAGAATAATGAGATTATACAGGTTGTTGTTAACCATTACATGAAATCAGCAAAAATCCACAAAAGTCATCTTTGCACAGCCAAGGTGGCACAAAAGTTAGATTTAGGTGTATTTACACAGACTGTTGAATGCAGCTTTATCGCAAGAGTTTCAGTGTGTATCGCAAGAGTTTCAGTGTGTATCACAAGAGTGTCAGTATATCGCAAGTGTTTCCATTTGTATCGCAAGTGTTTCAGTGTGTATCGCAAGAGTTTAAGTGTCTATCGCAAGTGTTTCAGTTTGTATCGCAAGAGTTTCAGTTTGTATCGCAAGTGTTTCAGTGTCTTTTGCAAGTGTTTCAGTGTCTATCGCAAGAGTTTCAGTGTCTATCGCAAGTGTTTCAGTGTCTATCGCAAGAGTTTCAGTGTCTATCGCAAGTGTTTCAGTGTCTATCGCAAGTGTTTCAGTTTGTATCGCAAGTGTTTCAGTGTCTATCGCAAGTGTTTCAGTTTGTATCGCAAGTGTTTCAGTTTGTATCGCAAGTGTTTCAGTGTGTATCGCAAGAGTTTCAGTTTGTATCGCAAGTGTTTCAGTTTGTATCGCAAGTGTTTCAGTGTCTATCGCAAGTGTTTCAGTTTGTATCGCAAGTGTTTCAGTGTCTATCGCAAGTGTTTCAGTTTGTATCGCAAGTGTTTCAGTTTGTATCGCAAGAGTTTCAGTGTCTTAACGCAAGAGTTTCAGTGTCTATCGCAAGTGTTTCAGTTTGTACCACAAGTGTTTCAGTGTGTATTCGCAAGAGTTTGAGTGTCTATCGCAAATGTTTCAGTTTGGATCGCAAGTGTTTTAGTGTCTCTATCGCAAGTGTTTCAGTGTGTATTCGCAGGAGTTTCAGTGTGTATCACAAGAGTTTCAGTGTATCGCAAGAGTTTGAGTGTCTATCGCAAATGTTTCAGTTTGTATCGCAAGAGTTTGAGTGTCTATCGCAAATGTTTCAGTGTGTATCGCAAGTGTTTCAGTGTGTATCGCAAGAGTGTGAGTGTCTATCGCAAGTGTTTCAGTGTGTATCGCAAGTGTTTCAGTGTCTATCGCAAGTGTTTCAGTTTGTATCGCAAGAGTTTCAGTGTCTATCGCAAGTGTTTCAGTGTGTATCGCAAGTGTTTCAGTGTGTATCGCAAGTGTTTCAGTGTCTATCGCAAGTGTTTCAGTTTGTATCGCAAGTGTTTCAGTGTCTATCGCAAGTGTTTCAGTTTGTATCGCAAGTGTTTCAGTTTGTATCGCAAGAGTTTCAGTGTCTAACGCAAGAGTTTCAGTGTCTATCGCAAGTGTTTCAGTTTGTACCACAAGTGTTTCAGTGTGTATTGCAAGAGTTTGAGTGTCTATCGCAAATGTTTCAGTTTGGATCGCAAGTGTTTTAGTGCTCTATGGCAAGCGTTTCAGTGTGTATCGCAGGAGTTTCAGTGTGTATCACAAGAGTTTCAGTGTATCGCAAGAGTTTGAGTGTCTATCGCAAATGTTTCAGTTTGTATCGCAAGAGTTTGAGTGTCTATCGCAAATGTTTCAGTTTGTATCGCAAGTGTTTCAGTGTGTATCGCAAGAGTGTGAGTGTCTATCGCAAGTGTTTCAGTGTGTATCGCAAGTGTTTCAGTGTCTATCGCAAGTGTTTCAGTTTGTATCGCAAGAGTTTCAGTGTCTATCGCAAGTGTTTCAGTGTGTATTCGCAAGTGTTTCAGTGTGTATCGCAAGTGTTTCAGTGTCTATCGCAAGTGTTTCAGTTTGTATCGCAAGTGTTTCAGTGTCTATCGCAAGTGTTTCAGTTTGTATCGCAAATGTTTCAGTTTGTATCGCAAGTGTTTCAGGTGTCGCAAGTGTTTCAGTGTCTATCGCAAGTGTTTCAGTTTGTATCGCAAGTGTTTCAGTTCGTATCGCAAGTGTTTCAGTGTCTGATCGCAAGTGTTTCAGTTTGTATCGCAAGTGTTTCAGTTTGTATCGTAAGAGTTTGAGTGTCTATCGCAAATGTTTCAGTTTGTATCGCAGGTGTTTCAGTGTCTATCGCAAGAGTTTGAGTGTGTATCGCAAATGTTTCAGTTTGTATTCAAAGAGTTTGAGTGTCTATCGCAAATGTTTCAGTGTGTATCGCAAGTGTTTCAGTGTGTATCGCAAGAGTTTGAGTGTCTATCGCAAATGTTTCAGTTTGTATCGCAAGTGTTTCAGTGTGTATCGCAAGTGTTTCAGTGTTTATCGCAAGTGTTTCAGTTTGTATCGCAAGTGTTTCAGTGTGTATCGCAAGAGTTTGAGTGTCTATCGCAAATGTTTCAGTGTGTATCGCAAGTGTTTCAGTGTGTATCGCAAGTGTTTCAGTTTTTTATGGGCTTTAATCGGGCTTAAAATCCTGTAGTGTGAACTAGGCTTAAGTTGCTAAATATTAACTTCTTGTTTATTGAATTGTTGTTTATCATAAATCATTGTCACATTTGCAATCATAGGCTACTGATATTTGTCAAAAAATTGTGGGGGGCATTTATATTTATTTTGGTGGCACTTTTGTCCCTGTTATTTCCAACCCTGGGTAGTTATATATAGACCTATTTATACATATAAGAGAAATGTTGTGGTCTTCTAAAGTAGACTATTGGTATTACATTTTTTAATATTATAATTTTTACTTCTCTGCGTTAGAGGGCTGAATGACTCTCTTTTTTTACTTTTATCGCTTGTGCTTTGTCTTTGGTCTGGGGTAAGTGTCCAAGTATCATCCTGGGAAGCTTTGGAAAAACTCATTTGAATCCTGTGTGATTTATTGCCCACCTGACAGGTGATCTTGAATATTCTGTTGTATCTATAACTGGGTGTCAGAGTACAGGGTGATACAGGTGCAAACATTGGTGGCCCTCACTCATAACACCATAGAGCATAATACTGTAATCACATGCCACTCTGAGTGTACACTGTAGGCTGTAATTAGAGGGCGAAGACTCGGGGATGATGATTATCATGCTTTGTTCTATCTGCGGTGTGCGTTGCAGTGTCACCCGTGCCCTGTGGATAGCATGTGTGTGTGAGCCTAAATGGCTGTGCGTGATTAGTGAAAAATATTTAAAAAAACGGAGGAAGGGAAGATAATGAATTAATAAGATGAAGCTGTGGGAACGGGGAGCAGAGACGCTGATGCCACCATCAGTTGTATTGTACTCTCAAGTCTTTTCATTAGCACATCCCCTCACAGACCTGCAAACAGCCACAACCATGACCTTCCTCCTCGGCTATGTTAGCATTAGCGGAGCAGTGAGCATATTAGTCATCTAATTGGTTAATTAAGAGACAACAATGTCTCATTGGATTATGAATTGAGTGTTCACTTTTATTTCCTGTCCCTGACATTCACCAGTGTCTCTCAGTTGTGCTGCAAATATAATGAAATTTAACTAATTTGAACTAGATTTGCTAAACCAGAACAAAGATGCCTGTATTACAAACCAATCTGCTTCTTTATTGTTACAAGAATATTTATGTTTTTGCTTAAAGCTACACTGTGTGATTTTTACCCCCATCTAGCGGTGAAAAGGTATATGACCATCCAGTGAATATTAGTTTCTGTTCCTCTCAATTCCGATTTCGTTTTAACTCCTACGGTGGCCAATGTAGTCCAAGATTAACATGGCTTCCAGTTCGACCTCGTCCATGAGCATTAACTCAAACGTAAACGCGAAAGGCGAAGCTTGAATTAACGGGTATGTCCCTCTTTGGCTAATGTACTTTCAAGATGAGGGCAACATGGCGATCGAACATTAGAACCCCTTACCCGTATGTATTTTCAATGGCATATTATACACTCACGAGAATACTTTATTACTTGAATGAAGTAAATATACATTAATGAGCACATGTATTTTTGAAAGATCTAAGTGTTTTTAGCTAAGAATAAACTAAAAGAGTTACACAGTATAGCTTTAAGTATTTTGCTTATAGAAAGGATATTTTTTAGACTATTGTACCCTAAAGCATAAAGAAGAGATAAGATAAGCATAAATAAGCTTTTTCCTTCTTCTTTACTACAATTCATTCTGGATTTCTCTTCCTCCTTATTTTTTCTCTTGTTCACCACTTGTTTCTCTGTCGCATAACTGTCATACAAGTATCCTCTCTGGAGAATGCCTCTGCACTTACTCCCAATTTCTCTGAACATGGGGACAGCAGACATATCAGTCAATATGGGAAATCAAAGTAACTTTTGTTACTTATTTTAAAAAGATATTTTGTTGTAAATTTAAAGTAATGCATAACTTTACTAATAACTTGGAAAAAGTAATGTGATTATAACTTGCATTACCACAAACACTGTTTGTGAGTAATGTTTTGAAGAATATTTAAACTCTTGAGGTCCAAACCTACACTGGACTCTAATGACTTTCATTCTTAGGGTTAGGAAGAGGCTTGGAATGAACGTTTTTTTTTTTTTTTTTTTTTTTTTTATAAAAACTATCTTTTTCAGCTAAGATAGTGAGAAGTACACTTTTAAACTAGTGAAAATAGAAAATAAAACAAGTGAAACTCTTAAGGCTAGTTCAAACTGCACTGACAGACACCTTCAAACTACAACAGACACGTTCCATTGGTCAGGTTTAGTCGGATCAATGTGTTACCCCTGTCAGCATTTGTTGCCATTGGTCTGTGCTTGTTTTGGGCAGTTGAACATGTTCAATTTTTCATAGTATATTTAACAGTATTTCTATACAGCGAGTATCACAGCATGACTGAAAAGCTGCTGATCAGAGAGGCATGTGTGGGGATGATGATGGGGGTTGGAATTTGCAGACCATGTGGAGACACAGGGCAGTAAATAAAGTGAAACCTCATGGTTGCTTTGCTTTATGGTGTTTTTCCAGCATGTCACCTTCCACATACTGTTTACGGGTTGTGTGTGAGTGTGTGTTTATTGCATAGGAGGAGGACGGAAGCTTCACATGACCATAAAAACCATGTGGACAGGAGAGCTGACCAGGTGTGAGGGTTACCACGACAACGACAAAGAGAGAGAGCGAACTCTCCAGTGTTTACAGGCTGTTTGACGTCAGAGAGATTCTTAATCTGTGGAAATAAAAGGATGCAGTTTAGCTCAAAATATCACTGTTTCACCTGCATCACATGCACATTTAGGGATCATTCTATTTCCACAGTGTGCAGGTTTTTGGTCTGTGATCACATGTGGGACTCTTCCACTGAGATTTCTGTGTGAATTATTTATGTGTGTGTGTGTTTGGTATCAGTCAGGACATTTTAGTCATATGGGCCAAGATGTTGACTGATCATTAGTGTCAGTATTATCTGTTTGTGTCATATATTATTGATGACTTTTTAGTGTCTGTATTTTATATTATTTTCTAAATTAATTACCTTTAAAACTATTTATGACTTAGTTGACTGTCACATATTATCCTTTTTATTTTTTATTTTGACCGCCACCAATATAATTTGTAAGCCACTGGATTGCAAAGAAAATAGCAATCCCAGGTAAGGGAAGCCTGTAAATGACATACTTGCTGAGAGAACCCTATCACCATTGTATCCTTGAGTTATCCTCGACTTGGTACATCAGGTTCACATGTAAAATCAACCATTACAACCATTCATAATAATCATTGATACCTCCACCTTCATCTGTTTGAAAAACAACTGGAGTTACATAATAATAACACAAAATCATTTGTAATCATATGTAATAGAAGGTAGGATGTGAATTGAAAAATGACACCTTTCACTAGAAATAGAAATTCCATTATTGAAGAGCAGGTTTCTATAAAACTAGGGCAACTGGAAAGAAAGAGAAAGACGGAGAAAGCAGGAAAGAGAGCTGTAACAGTACCTGAGGTAAAGTTGGTGAGAGAGCTCTGCCAATGAGGAAAGAATTTCTTAGTGTTAGGTTTCATCCTTATAAACTATTGTGTGAACCCAGATCTGAAATGATTTCTCACTACTTGAATTGACTCTTAGCACGCCATAGACAAGAGAAAATAATCAGAAAGAGAAGAGCAAGCAGACAATTTTGTGAAATAATTCACTGGAATCAATGAATGTAATTAGACACTGAATCATCTTCATCATCTTTCACTCATGCACATCTTTTCCCCTAGTGAATTGATGTATTGCAGTTACATAACTGAAAAGTTATTCAATCAGACAGAGATCATTTGTCATTCACAATGAAAAAAAAAGCTTGTGTGAAGAATGCGCAGAAGAATATCAGTGCCTGGTCAATACTAACTGCCTTAATGTTTGTAATTTTATAAACAAACCCTCTGTACTTTACAATCCAGTACCAGAGATAACCAGACAGAGGACGTCACACGGTCAATGATATAGCTGTCTTTTTACCCATATTTTATAAGATTTGATTTTAATGTCAGTTGCTAAATTTCATCTCTTGTTATTAAAATGATATAATAGTTCGCATACTGAGGCTTGTCCGGACAACAGGCCTATATTTACTGAAGATAAAAGAATTTAACAAATAAAAAGCATCTATTAGGTCTAAATCTATTTCATTGTTAAATTCATATTTGTGCTTTCTGTGATCAACTTAGTGTGTATCTAAGATCCATTTTAATCTCCACCTGGCAAGAGTCTTAATTAAATTAACCCAACATGACTAAATGAGTTTCTTTTTTATCTGTAAGGATTTTTAGGGTAGCTTATTGTTAGGTCATGAAAACATTTTACTATTAGTTTTGAAAGTGCAAATTCAGGTCTAGGTTATGGGCAGCTAAGGCTGTATTCTGTAATGTATTCAGTCTTTCATGTGCGTCAATGACTGAAGCGCTCGACAATCAATGCGCTGTCGCTTTAAACGAAATGAAAAGTGGGTGTTACCGTTTGGCGTAAAGAGCGAGAGTAGGGCGGAGACAATATTAAATATGTAGCAGTCTAGTTACCCCTCAGAGACTCAGCGCAGATGAATGATACAGAGTTGGAAGAGCCCGGCCACTTCGCCATAATCACGTCCAATTTATCCGACACTTCCAGAGAAGTGTAAATGGGCAGACTAGACCCTCAGTGGATGAAGGCGTCTTGACAGTGCAGACGAGCGCACGTCGCTTAAGCAACACATAATATAGCAATTTTTTAATTGGATTTGAACAATATTGCAACCAATCTCACCTTTAAGATTTTTTTTCCAAGGCTTTTTTTATTATTTTAATTCACAGCCGATATGGACACCATATTGGACAACTTCGCGTCGGACAAACTTTTTCCCAATTCCAACCTGTTGGACCTAGAGGATCTGAATGAGAGCGATTTCTTATCCAATGTGGTAAGTCAAACCCCCGCATCTTTCCTCATTAACAGCAGCAGGCAGAGGGAAATGCAGAAAATGAAGTATCATTTTTAATAATATCTAGCCTATTTTTCTACCCTCATAATTTGATAGTTGCTCATAAATTAAGATTTTATTAAGAAAAAAATATTCTCATGCTTATATTACTTGATTCTTTACATCATCAGTATATATAGCCTATATATATTACGTGTAGCCTATTTAAGTCTGTGTTTATTTGTCACACATGTCGGGGATGTTGTGCTGTAAATTAAACATAAACAAGAGCAGGAGTTCTCGAGCTGTGAAGTTTGCCCAGCTGCAGACAGATAGGGTCACTTTCCAACTTCAACCGGACCTTTGGGTAGCGGGGGAGGTCTCGTTAATGTTTTATTTATTTAAACCACGCCCACACACTGTTTAATCACGCCCACGGATCGCTTCATCCTGTTACTCGTGTCCGGCCACAGCCGGTGAATTTAGAATACTTTGCAGTATATTTGCTTTTACTTTGGAGATCAGGAGCACAACTGACGGGTTAACCTGGTGCAGTAAAGTAATAGAGTGAGAAAAAAGTGTCTGTATATGCTCAAACCATGCCAATGAAAAACAAAAGACCAAAACTATATACTTTATATATATATATGCAGTTAAGTTAATGCTGTCTGTGAGGTAAAGGATCTATATGAGGTAACAATATATAGCTACACAAAAAAAACTTGTCTCCACGTGTGAAAACATCAGAAGTTATTGTCAGAAGGAAGTTTCACCCAAAAATGTACTCCTCGCTATAATTTTTCCATGGAACATTAATCGTGAATTATTTTGAGAATATCTTAGCCACTTTTGTTATATAGTCCTATTGAAAGTGAATTATGACTTGGGCTGTGGAGGTCCAAAATGAAAATTGTTGATCAATGTAGACCTATTGGAAATATAAAGTATTATAAAAGTGGTCCCTCTGGCTCATACATTATATTCCATGTCGCCTTGAGCCAAAGACTGATCCGGGTCCCCATTCAATCCTTGGAAAAGAGCGACCTGTGCATTACTCCTAATGTGTTCCATGCAAGGAGGAAAGAAAGTCATTTGGGTGTAGAGGGATGAGAGTAGATATATGAAGATTGTATTTTCATTTTTGCATAACATGTGCCTTTAATTAGGTCATCTGAAAAGCCATGTTTGGGTTGTTAATGCGTTTAATTTGAAGCTAGCAGTTGCATGAGCATAAGATCCATTAAGAGCCATGCAGGACACTTCAGTTTCCACAGTGATTCAGACACTCCTGTGGGTAATACATGCAGGACTGAGACACATTCATGCTGATGTCCTTTTAATCCCTTCCCAGAGAGACAGAGAGAGGGAAAGAGACATCACCAATGTCACTATTATGAGGCTCAGATGAGATGGAACAGTTTTGACCTTTATATTAAAAGGGAAGCTGAAGCATCATCTTTGGGATGTACAGACAGGAGATGAATGCTGCAGACTCTTATGAGCTACCTGAGCCTAAATGCTGTTTTCTGTAATACAAAGTAGTTGTCACAAATGATAAATGATATAATGTATCATAACCCCTTAATGTGGATGCAGTGGTCAGATAGATAGACAGAGGTAGATGACATGGCAGTGTCCTGCGGTTTGACATTTAATCTAAAACCATTTTAAAAGAATGATTCTGAAAAAAAAGAAAATTCTGTCACCAGTTCCTCATGCAGTTCCAAATCTGTATGACATTCTTTTTTTCATGGAACAAAAAAAAAGGATATTTTGAAGAATGTTGTAACTAAACAGTTTTGGTGACCATTGACTTCCATTGTATGTACAAAATTGACTTATAGATCAACAAAAGGACAGGTAGAGAGATATATCGATCGATAGACCTAATCTCTAATGAAAACCTGTCTTGTCTTTTAAGGATTTGTGTGTTAGGGTTTTAATGAAGATTTAACTTTAGTGCTGGTCTGTTTTTTTTCTCTACCGGCCTGTTGGTTGTTGAGGGTATTTAACGGGTAGTACTCAATCCAGATGTCCCTCATTGACTAACAGCTGTGCTCCAGTTTGCTCTGTAAGGACCTGATTGAGGGGAGAGTGATGATAGAGAAAAGAAAGAGAGGCTTGTGAAGAAGGCTCATTCACAGCTCCTCATAGCTGTCTGTGTATGTGTGCATGAGCGTATGCATGTCACTGTGCCCCTGTGTGGGTGTGTGAATAGACGTCTGTGAAAGACCTCTCCAGACCCTCCATGGTCCCCCACTCTACTCCTTGGTGTGTGTGTGTGTGTGTGTGTGTGAGAGAGAGAGAGAGAGAGAGAGAGAGAGAGAGAGACATTGGCTCTTGAAGGCTCACTGAATGACTGCCTTGTGCCCTCCGAGAGGAAGCTGCTCTCCCTGCTCCTGGGTTACACAAACTGGTTTCTGACTCCTGCGTGTTTTTGTCAAATATCATTTATATTTATATATAAAGTGAGTTGTTCTTGCACTGTTGAACTGAGATATTTATAACCTGGAATTCCTCCACCACAGTATGAATTTGTGTGTGTGGGGGAGGGGATGACCAAATATCCTCATTATAAGGTTTGTAAAACCTGAAATTACTTACACAGTGGGGGCCATCCAAGGGTACCCACAAGGAAAACTGCTTGAAGTGATAGTTTACAGAAGAAAACAAAAATTGAACTGCCTTTATGTTGATGTGAACTATGACTATCTTTCTAATAGTGCAATAAATGTGTCTGAAGCTTTCAAACTTCAAAAAGGGAGAAATACTGTAATTATCATAAAAGTGGTTCATACAAGTCATACACTATATATACAAAATATCCTAAAGTCATGTGTGTCAACAGACAGACATTTAAGTCATTATTCATTGACAATTGTCCCCTCCAGTGATGATTTATGTAGACCAGTTGTGAACTGAATAAACCAATTAATTGAAAAGATCTGACACTCAAATCAAAGAATGATTTGTTCATTTCTACTTCTCTTGTGAACTCTAAGGAGATCTAGTTTTGAATTGAATTTTTTCTATCTCACACAAACCTATCGAATGACTTCAGAAGCATTGGTATATAGTACACAAATTTTACTGACTCATATTTAAGATATATCATGGTCTTTTTGCATCCTTTTTGTAGCTTGAAGTTGGAGGTTTAATAAAGTCATTTGAGTTTGGAACAACAGAAATATTAGCTGAGCGAGTTATGACAGAATTTGAATTATTCCTCTACCAAGCATGCTAAATAATGCTTTACTGAAATTGTAAAAATGCAAATATATTTGTGTTGTCTTGAATAGAGGAAAGAAAATATTACTAGCACATAAAAATAGACGCCAATGGAAACTCCTTACAATGATAGTAAAACGTGTGTGTGTGTGTATGTGCACGCCTGGCCATTTAAATCACGACTTTAGTGAAATTGCATGGTTTGTGCTGAAAGGTGGAAATCAGTCTCACTCTACTGTGTGTTAAAGCTGAGATCACAGAGAGGATCTGTGAACCACAACAGCACAGAAAAACCAAAGGCTTTAATTATGTAAATTACTTTATATTATATATCTGCTGTACTTCTATAGTGCAAAGGGAGCTGATGTTACACTGTCTCTGTCTGTGGATTTATACACTTTGGGTCAAATATGGACAAACGTTGGGTAAAAAATGTAATTAAAAAAATTAACCCAATGGCTGGGTTTGTCCATATTTGACCCAAAGTTGGGTTATTATTGTTCGTTTTTACAGTGTATTGTTGTGTTTATACTGCTTTTTTGCCCATATTTGTAAATTGAGAATGGCTCCGATGACAGAGATTAATTCACAGTGTTAATATCATGAACAGGAGGCTCTGATCTGTCTTTTTCGCTCTAATCAGTGAAGACGTTTATTAATTAATTAACAAATTTTACAATTACAATCTGCTGGTTGTATGAAAGGTGTTTGATCTCACAGAGTCAAAACAGTCTGCAATAAGACACAGATATTTTAACTACATACAGAGATACAATTATATTTAATGAATTTCATCTCTCTCATTTACTAGTGTTGGTTAGTCTGTGGTACAGGCGTACAGTGTCATACCACATTGAATATGAGCGAATGCATACGGAAATTTCAGAGAGGAATGTTGTTGCATTATATGAGACAGTCATCTGCCAGTCTGACGTCTTTGACCTGTTCATTCACTTCCCACACTTGATGAAAAAACAGAAACCTGAATAGCCAGGGTGGTCTAATGATTTCCCCTTTTTTCCGTGTTCTGAAGAGAAGAAGATGAGTCAGATTTGAGTCCATTCTTTGAGGCATGTAGCGAATCTAAACGCTATTGAAGAAGACTGGAGATTAAATCTACAGGTTTGGCAGGTCTCACCTGCCCTAAAGATTGTTTCTGCTTGGCTAGTTTGTCTTGAACACTCTGAGCCTGAAAGGATTGGCAGCATGGACACCATAATGTAATATCTGACGGATTTGATTTGCATTGGAACTCAGTTGGCATCCAAGACCAGCTTGTTTTTACTGCGATGTGACTGAATAATGAATTATAGATGGACACCTACTAGCAAGATGGGAGAGAAGGATGTGGGTTTGGAGTAGGGGCAGGTGAGGAGCATCTGGATGGGATGAGTGGAGGAAAGGCAATGCATTCCTTCAGAATTTCCTCTCAGATGTACTGAATGCTTCTGATGGAACACGTCCAAATGAGAAAAGAGAAATAGAGAAACAAAGAAAAAGAAAGTAAGAGGTTGCATAATCTTCAGAATGATAACGATGATACAGCTCTAACTGTTACTCTTAACACAACTCTCAATGGCTGCAAGCTACAATTAAGATGTCTGTAAAGAACGAAGGAATTATGACACTCTCTGGGTGTGATACAGCCACAGAACTTCAACTCTATGATCTTGGAGTTTGATTCATCATAGCAGCCACATGATTTATCCCACATCTCTTGGACTGCCCCCAAAATTACGTTTTTCCAATCTGTGTGAATCTAGAGAACTGATCCATCACCTGAATTCATCTAAATCGTTCAATTTATATCTGTAATTCTCACATATAGTCTTAACACAAATCCCTTATCTGTAATGCACAGGAAAATGTATTAGACGATCAGTCCCAACTGACGCAATTTCATCATTATTTATTGCTAAGTAAAGGTTAAGTATGGCTGGGTTTTAAATCTACTCAAATGATGGACACAAATAGAGAGGATAGAGGTCATAGAGGTGTGTTCTTACGTGAGTACACATTCACACACGCACTAAACACTAAATCAGCAGTTAGTGTATTGAGCCTAAAAGGTGTGTTAACCTTTGTCCTGTCAAACCAGATCGTTTAGTTTTACTTTAAAAAAATGTTTTTAAATTACTAGATGCTTTGAATGGTTGTGCAGCATTTATAAAGTATGTTGAAGATCAGCAGTTGTTCACAAATAATAGTGGGCGCTGACTGTTCTCACTTCTGGAACTGCCCTGTTATTGAAAAAGTCTGAAATATATCATCTAGACATATTTCATTTCAATAAAATTTTTGTTGCAATATTTCAGTTAAATTATGCAACGTTAAGTTTACTTTCGTAATTATTAAGGTAAGGTTTCTCTTAAATGTTTCATTGTATCTCTCAAAATAAACCGATTAAGTAAAATTTAAATATAATGTACCATGGGGTATTTGGCCTGAAAAAAGACCCACATTCTAGACATATTTTAGTGCTTATTGACATAACTGTGGTTGGAGAACAGTCAGATGTCATTTTAAAAGGTCATTTTAAAATGATTCATATGTTGAACTGCTTTGAAGGGCTAAACTACCCCAGATTAATTATTCTTCATTCCACCGCTGATGTTTTATTTCACTGACATGCCAGAACCCTTCCTGCTCTCCAGGCACTCTCTCTATCTTTAACTATCTCTGTCTTTCTCCTGAGGGTCTGCAGAGAACTGTGAATGTTGTAGAGTTGTCCACCAACTGCTCTGTTCAGTGAACCCTTCAAATCTATTAGATTTAACCTCCAAAGAGTGTTCTGTCTCAGATTAATTCAATAGCAATATCTCTTACCTTACTTGAAGCAAGTCAAGTTAATGTCTTTTATATCTAGCATCGCTTATCTATAGCTTTGGTCAAATATCAGAGTGTTATTGTGACTCAGATGTTGGCCTAAATTACTGCCAAAAGCTTGATCAAACAGGAAAATCTGAGCTGATACACATTACGTTACAGAGGTGCAGAGCCCTTGGGGTAAGGCGAAAAGTATTTCCAGAACTGCAACTGGTTTGTGGCCAGTGTGTCTTTTGACTTCTAACCATTTCGTAAGAGCATGTATAACTTGTTCTTCACATGTGGAAAGACATATTTTTAGCCACATTCTTTGCCAGTGAACCCTGCGGAGACATATGTGTATTGTGTACCCACTCTTAGCTCCGTCTCACCCCTCAGGCTCTGAACAAACATGCCAGGTGGGTGTCAGTGTTTGCAGGAACATGTCGTCAGCTTACCTCGAGGTCCCCAACTCAGAATTCCACCATTGTCTCCCCAGGCTCCCTCTCTACTGAGGATCAAAGACACAGCTGATTATGTTAATTACATAATGACTTTTAATTCCAGGGACAGTTTTGAAAATGGAGTGTAACAAAGATGCTAATGAGAGTATTGTATTTTAATATAACTGTAATGGATAGTGTATTTAATTCCTGATTGTGAACGCACAAAATGCGTTCACAATCAAAAAATCGAATTGTTTTTACTTTTCCTAATTTCGTCGTAATATTTCTCTACTGCACGTTTGTTTCTCTAACTTTCTATTTCACATTGTGACTTTCATTATTGTGTCTATATTTCACAATGAGACTCACATTTCTTGTTTCACATTTAGACTCACATCCCACAATGTGACTTTCTTACTCTTCTGACTTGATATCTTGTGACCAAATGTTACTTTCTAATTATTGTGACTATAATTTACAATGTGATTCACAAATTTGACTATTTCTTGTCAGCCTGTTCTCATCAACCTCAATCTCACGGGAATTCGTAACGAGTTTTATGAGGTGGCTAATCGTAACAATTTGTACGACCTCACTTGTACGAATTAGTAAGATTTTTCATGAATCGTACATTTTACGAATTGACCAATTCGTATGAATTCGTATAAATGAATGACCTACCCCTTACCCCACCCCTAAACCTACCCATCACTTGGGTTTGGACAAATCATATCGAATTCATACAAGTGAGGTCTTATAAATTAGTACGAATGAGCCACTTTTCAATCACTGGTACGAATTCATACGAATTGGTTGTGAGATCGCGTAGTCTCATCCCAAGTCGTCATCTAACTGACGCCTTTGACCATACGTCAACATCCGACGTTTTAGGGTACCCTTTAACGTCACTTAGATGACGCTATCTGAATCCTAACCCTACCCTAGATCTAAACCTACCCGCGTCATCTAACTGACGCTAAAGGTAAAGCGTCAGTTAGATGACGCCCTGAGGATCGTCATCTAACTGACGTTACAGGGTACACTAAAACGTCGGATGTTGACGTATGGTCGAAAGCGTCAGTTAGATGACTTCTTGGGATGAGAATGTGTTGACTTAAAATCTCACCATCGTGACACTTTCTTATAATTTCATATTTTTCAATTTCTAGTAATTGAGAATGTATACCTGCAACGTTATTTTTCATAAATGTGACTATATCTCACAAATGCAAATTTATTTTTCCATAAACTTTATATTTCGCAATTGTGACTTTTTGCTTCTCATTATTGTGATTTCATCACTCACAGTGTGACTTTGTCAGTAATTGTGACTTTGTTTCACTATGTTACAACGTCTCACAAATTTGACTCGTTTCTTGTAATTATACTCTCAATCGTCATCTTAATAATATATCAAAACAGAATATATTTTGAAAGAAACAAAGCCTCTCCTTTTCCTCACTGTGGTCCGAGACAGACAAACACAGCTCTTTGGTCTGTATACAGGATATTCCTCTGCCCAGGGCTGTTTTGCCTCAGGCTCATTTGAGAGAGCCAATTTAGACTGGCAAAATTACAGAGTGCAGGGAGCCCTTTGAAGGGGGGATGGGGAACACATCTGGAGACCCCCTCCCCTCCCGAAATGCAACAGTAGCAGAAAATAGAGGTTTGTTATGGGGATTCCTTGCTCCTTAGGATATCCCACCCTCTGCTCTGAAAGTTACAGTTGGCCTCACTGTTGCAGTTTCTTTTTCACTGCAGTCATGAAAATCCAGTTCTAATTTGTCAACATTTTTGCCATCCGCCGTTGCGCCTCTAGAAGAGCTCGTCTGGTTTGTTGCCCTCAGTGGCTCCTGTCTGGAGGTGGGGCTGAAGCCCAACTGCCTCCTGTGGTCATGGTTCTCTTGCTCTGTGGCTGACAGCGAAACATAAGAAAAATCTGGAACTGGAATTAAGAAACCAGAGGAAAGTGAGAGGGGGAAGGGACTAAAGAGAAAGTTTTTGTATTTGGAAAGTTAGAATCGGAGGACGAAAGAAAGTGAGAGAATGACTAAGAAAGAAAGGAAAGAGAGGGGGGGGTGAAGGAGCAAGAGGAGAGCAAGGACCACAACAAAACCTCACGTGCAGACTTCATTCTACTGTCTTTATCAGTGCTGCATTCAGAAAGAGTTGTACAAACAAAAAACAGCTTCCTTTGAAAACCTTTTGATGAGAATGAGAAACCCGTGTGACCTGATCTCTAGAGAGGTGGGTCGGACGGTGGTGTCTGTGTCTGGTGGCAAGCTTACAGAAGTCTCAGACTGCAGCTGTTAACTTGACGCTTTGCCTGTAATCTAAATCAGCCCTCACCTGTGAACACCTGCAGAGGCCTGGCTCCCTCGATCGCCCTCGGTCTCCCCCCTCTCTCACGCGTCTGCTTTATCATGCATGCATGAGCGGATCATAATGAGCGTTAGCTCATGACTATCCACCCTGACCCATCTCTGATCTCTCACAGCTGCCAGCTGGAATATGTATTTAAGAATATGAACTGGCTTTAAAGAGCAGATGTGCTGATTTGGAGACAATATGACTGTAAAAATGCATCTTAACCTCACATTGACACATCAATGTCCTTAAATTTGGGTCAAACATGTCAGATCCAGTGCAGATGAGTTCAAATAGTTCACGCATTCCTCTTGGAAGAGAAAGCACTAAATATTTAGAAATGTAAATAAATAAAACTGATCAGATCATGCTGTGGCTGAAGCTCTGATATTCATGCTTCACGTGAGGGAACCATAATTTTAATTGCATCACACAGTGTAAACACTAAACATCTGCAAACTCCATCTTCAGTTTAAGAACTTCTCCCCCTTTTTGCCAGTCTGAGAATGAAGTTGTGACTCATTGTTCTCAAAAATAACTCAGCGAGAGTCACATTTTCTGAAAAAAACATTGAGGGTTTGGCTGTATTCCAGATTCCACTGCTGCTGAATGATTTTTATCAGCGTATTTATTTTTCCAAAGACTAATGTGTTATTTTCATGCGCACCGAGCCGCTCCATGCGCACCCTGCACTCCAGCTCCAAAATGACAAGCTCCCCTCTCCCCATTTGCATACTGAGATCCGATTGGCTGGAGTGCAGCTGGAGGTCTGGAATAAGGGAATGGAATGCGATGAGTCGAGCAGGCGTGCCGTTTACCAGTCCGCTCAGACCCGGACATGACCCAAGCGTTACTTCAAGAAAATGGATCAGATGGAAAAATAGGGCATTGCTCAGTCTGCACACACATTACTTGCAGTGCTGCAGCTGTGGTTCCTTTTCCACCACCATTGGAGGAGTGCCGAAGTGACAAACCCGAAATATTTTAAATGACAGTATTTGCTATAATAGTGAGTTGAATAGGAAATGTATTGAAGAAAAAGGGGGGTCAATAGGTTTATTTTATTCTTATATTTGTATTATTTATTTTAAGTCTGATGCTATTGTTGCTTTTGAGTTATATCGGTGATGTTTGATCTGAAATTAAAACGATATATAAACAATGTGAAGTATTATAATTTAAAATAATCTTTTCTATTATGAAATGTAATTTATTGCTTTGCTGTAACATTTTTTACAGGATTCTCAAATGAAAATTATATTGATCGCAGATAGCCTACTTTCTGTTTTCTTTGATTTGAGAGTGAGATCTTTGGAAGAAATGAGTATGCGTGTATGCTCTTCTTGTTTCAATGCCTTTTGAAGCTCTACTGAGGCCTTCTTTATATAAAATAAAAAGTTCCCATTACATCATAGATAAAAATCATCCTGTGTTTTTTTGTAATTTAGTGTTGTTTTTTTTACTTTGGAGAAAGTATTCAGAATATTTAGTGAAAAACCATATGGGACACATGTGAAGGGTTTGTTAGGTCTGTTGTTGGATAGGACAGTTTGACACAATAAAGCTGCTTGTATACCTACCTGACCACTAATCTATTTTGGCATTATTCCAATGCCACTTTAAATAGAAAACTTTTTTATTCTTTCAAAGTAGCATTTTCCTTCAGTCTGCATTTTAATGTCATTATCTTAATGACATCATTCTACTTTTTAAAGTTGAGAGGTGACCTGAAATTGTTAAGATATGACTTATTGTAATTTCTTCCAAAATCTGAACCCTAATGACAGATACACATTCTTCCAAGTTCTTCTGGAATTCTTCCTCAGAGGAGCTTTCCAGATGTGGAATTTCAGGACTCTTGCATCAGCACCCCAGCATTGCATCATTACCATTGGCCCCGTAACACCAACTGAACACCAGACACCACAAGAAACTCTTAACTGACACTTGTCATGACAGGAAGGTGCTATACAAAGAGATAAAGCCGATTAGAAAAGTATTCTGACTGTCTGCTCCGATAACAGACAGGACCACACAGACAGAAAAGTTGCACATGTGAATGCAGGTTTCTACCAAAGCTCCTTCATATTATGTTTGCATTTTGCATTAGTAGATGAATTAGTAGTACACTCTAAAAATCCCTAAATTTGGGTCCAATATGGACAAACCAAAATGTTGGGTTAAAAATGTAATTAAAAAGTGAAAGTTGAAGTTGGGCTAACATTTTAATGACAATTTAATTTGGGTTTGTCCGATATTTGACCCAAATTTGGGTTGAAACAACCCAGTGTAGATAAGATCAATTGACAAAATAGTTTAGGCACTATTAAAGGGCGTAAAACTTATAGACAGGCGGCATGCGTATGCAGCGCACAGTTGTGAAATAGCACCTTCAGTTCAGATTAATCAAGTCTGCAAACATATCCGCCCCACACATCCAAGAGCAGGGCCATTTGACGAACATCAAAGTTTTAGGGTGGGACTGTTTATATTGTCATTCTCAACTGTAGTTATTAGCTCAGCACTGACGGCAGGAGAGCTGCGTCAATTCGTGAACTCTATCATCAGGGTGTTCCCAGGATGTCATTCATCAAACAATATGATAACTGACATTGAAGGTTTTGTTTCCTCTGCTCATGCATCCTTATGGTGACGAACAAGTTTTACCAGAATATCGTAAACTACACTCTTACAAATAAAGCTTTAGCAGATGCCATAGTAGAAGAACCATTTTTGGTTTCCCAAGCAAAATGATATATTGGTAACACTTACAATAAGGTTCATTAGTTAACTACATTAGTTAACATTAACAAAGATTAACAAATGCTGAAGAAGTATTGTTCATTCTTAGTTAATGTTAATTTCAACATTTAGTGAAGAATCCTGAAATAAAAATGTAAAAACTGTTTTCAACATATCATACATGTTTTTGGAGCATAAAATCATCATATTAGAATGATTTGTGAAGGATCATGTGACACTGAAGACTGGAGTAATGATGCTGAAAATTCAGCTTTTTTCAGAGGAATAATTACATTTTAATATATATTAAAATAAAAAAGTCATTTTAAATTGTCATAATATTGCACAATATTACTGTGTTTTTTGTGTATTTTTTATCAAAAAATTGCAGCCTTGGTGAGCAGAAGAGATTTCTTTTATAAACATAAAAAATCTTACCGACCCTAAACTTTTGACCGGTAGTGTATATATATTTAATAATTTATATATGAAGAGTTCATATGCAAAATTTTCTTCTAGAATGATAATTTTTATCAAACCTGTATATTAAAGTTCAGTAATTTCACTTAAATAGCAATGAAGATTACCTATTAATTGTCATTTAAGTGAAATTATTGAACTTAAATATACAAGCTTGATAAAAATGGTGATTCTAGAAGAAAATTTCAAATGGCACTTAGAGGCTTTTGCATCTGAACTCTTCATATAATAATGTATATATTTTAATAATCCAAAGAACCTGTTGTAGAATGGTCATTAAAGGTTCTATGTGGAACCATCAATGCCAATATAGAACCTTTATTTTTAAAAATGTACAACACTCCATTCTCTCATATTTCTCAATTCAGGTTTGTTGTTTTGGAGGTTCTGTTTGGTAGACTGGGAACAGCTAGAGTAAACATTCATAACAGCAGCGCTTTCCCAGTTTTCTCTTCACAAAGTCTTGCCGTGGTTAGGGGTTTGTGTGGGAACTCACACAGGTGCTGGGAGATGTTTGCATGTGTTGCGTATGTGTGATCTGTGGATAGTGTCTGGTTTATATGCTCACTGCCCTACAGGTGTGCCATTCACACACCTGTCCCCGTTCACCAGGATGTAAACACGATCAGGTCCTCTCACACCTCTGTCACACCCTCGCTCGGCAAACACTCGTTCGCATACCCTCAGTGTGCAGACGCGCTCACATGTTCTTCCATTGGTAATGTGACGGTGGCTTTTTTGGTCTACCTTTCAGACACACATTAAACCAAATGATAGGAGGGGTTTATCAGCGTTGCAATGAATAATAACAGTGACTATTTAAAGGATAATTTTAAAAAAGGGTATCAAATTAGCCTCTCAAAATGTTATATGAGTTTGCGGTAACGCTTCCCTTTTACAGTCCAGTTACTCATGTAAATACTATGTACTGATTTTAGTAACTACAATTACTGGGTAATAACTAGTACTGAACCCTGAACCTACCCCTAAACCTAACCCTGTTCCATGTACTTACCTTATATTAGCCAGTACTTTCTAGGTAAGTACACTGTAAGTTCACTGTAAGTACTGAACTGTAAAAGGAAGCATTACCGAGTTTGCTTATAGGGAGTGGAATAAATTTTATAATTTTTTTCTTTTTCAAAATTATTATTTATTCTTCCATCACTATTAGAACATAGTCAAAAGTTTGAGGCCAGTAGGATTTTTTTTAATGTTTTTGAAAGAAGTCTCTTTTGCTGCACCAAGGCTGCATTTATTTGATCAAAAATAGAGTAAAAGCAGTAATATTGTGAAATATTATTATAGCACACAATAATTGTGTTCTATTGCAATATATTTTAAGATATATTCTTATATATATATATATATATATATATATATATATATATATATATATATATATGAAGAGTTCAGATGCAAAAGCCTCTAAATGCCATTTGAAATTTTCTTCTAAAATTACCATTTTTATCAAGCTTGTATATTTAAGTTCAGTAATTTCACTTAAATGACAATTAATATAATCTTCATTGCCATTTAAGTGAAATTAGTACTGAACTTAAATATACAAGCTTGATAAAAATGGTCAGTTTAGAAGAAAATTTCAAATGGCACTTAGAGGCTTTTGCATCTGAACTCTTAATATATATATATATATTATATTCATAGATATATTTAAGATATAAGTATATTCCTGTGATGGCAGCATCATTACTCCAGTCTTCAGTGTCACATGATCCTTCAGAAATAATTCTAATATGCAGATTTGATGCTCAAGAAACATTTCCGTTATCAATGTTGAAAACAGCCGTGCTGCTTAATATTTTTGTGGAATCTTTATGGAAAAATTATAGAAAGTTCAGAACTGAAAGTACTATCAATTATGATCAGTTTATTGCACCCTTGCTGAATAAAAAAACACAATGGTCACTAGTCAGGCCAAATATAATTACCCAATCTAAAATGACATGTATTATAACAAAAAGTAAGATTCAGCCATCACTAATGAATTTTCTGTTTTCATTTCACATAAAATGTCTTTCTTTTTTTGTGATCTCTCCCCTTCAGCACTTCTCCGAGCAGATGGAGGACTTCTCCAATGACCTTTTCAGCAGTTTCTTTGATGATCATCTGTTGGCGGAGAGGAACCCATTGTTAGATATGGATCTGGACCCTCCAAACCCAGACATCCAGGCAGAACACAGCTACTCTCTCAGCGGGGACTCTGCCCCTCAGAGCCCCTCTATGCCCATCAAATCAGATGATGATGCAGGTTCAGTACACCGTATTCTTTCTTCTTCCTTCTACACTTTTAGAAGAAAAGGTTCTATATAGAACCTTAAAAGGTTCTAAATCGCTAAGTATTTGAAACCCTTAAAATGCAATGCATGAATGATCACAAAATTCAAGATATGGGGGTTTAGAAATGTAATTAATCAATATCACACGAAGAGTGCCATTTCAGTTTTTATCCTTCAAAAATCAGCATGATTAAAATGGGATATTAAGTTACTACAACAGTTTAATAAACAATAATTTAATTACAACTGCAAAATGTTGCAGAATAATGAAATCAATGAATGGATAATAAAGAACCTTTGTGCCATAAGGGTTCTTTCTTGTCATTATTATATTTTTTTGCATAAAAGGTCCTTTGCAGTTAAGTAAAGAACCCTATGCTACATATATAACAATTTTTCCTAAGAATGACTATAGTCATCATTCACGCAGAAAATCAGCTCTCCATGCTAGATTATCAGGAGGAGATTTTGCAGTCTTGATAAACGACATAGTTTAAAAGATCATCTATCAGCAGATTTGTTTTTCTATAAAGTCTTTTTCAGCATCTCTCCTCCTTATCTCCTGGAGCACCCGTGCAGCACAGGGTTCCTTGACAAAGCGCTAGCCAAGAGCTCAGTCTACCATTGGAAGCTGGGAATTCCAGGAAGACAGCCAACACTCACACTCGCTCGCTCTTTCTGTCAGTTCGTCCGCCTCTCTCTCTCTCTCTCTCTCTCTCTCTCTCTCACTCTCTCTCTCTCTCTCCCACACACACGCCATGATCAGGCCAAGGAACTGTAGACATCCATAAAATAAGAAGGGGATCTGGTTTCCAGCTTCAGATGGAGAATTTGGTGGGGGTGGCTCGGAGAGTTGCATCATTCTGAACTTAGGTTGACTATGCGAGGAGAGTGTGTGCGCAGACTGCGGCTTCTTTCCAGTCAGGCTTTAAATCAACAAAGCTTTAAAGAAGCATAAAGGTGCTGCAGGGATTTCTCAGTCCATTTAGCCAGACTTTACTGCTCTGAGCATCCAAAATGAATTTGGTCTTTTTTGAACATATTCATGCTATTGTTTCTTTCTCTCTGTCTTCTAGACCTGACAGAAATATATGCAAACATGTTCCTTTAAGATTACAGCGGCTGTTATCGCTTTAGGGGTAAAACCCATAGACTGTAAAAAAATTTAGCAAGGTGTGACTTGTTAAAAGAGCAGAGAGAGGGATATTCGAACGAGACAACGTAGAAGTATTTTAACATTTAACTTGACAATAAATTAAATTATACAATTATCCTTATTCCATTTTTCCAGGATAAATCATGTTGCACATGTGTTACCAAGATGTTATTAGACCAGTAATATTAATCCAGTATTAAGTACATTTAGAGGTAAATAAGTAACAAAGATGCCCCTTT
Organism: Hybognathus amarus; assembly: GCA_030378365.1. Lineage (NCBI taxonomy): Eukaryota > Metazoa > Chordata > Actinopteri > Cypriniformes > Leuciscidae > Hybognathus > Hybognathus amarus. The sequence continues at coordinate 29,271 of JAQIUQ010006998.1, read as the reverse complement.
GAGGGTACCAGTGAGCAAGCTGTGGTACTTGTTCCCCAATATGTACAATTTTTGCATGTATAAGTTTATTGACCACAATGAGTTCAGGTGTTTCAGTAGAAGGCTATCATGTAATATCCACTCTGACCCATAAACCTGCCCCTATAAAGACTGTGTGCGGCTTTAGAGGGCAGTTAAAGTAAGCACAGACTGGTTCACTACTTTGTTCTCTGTTGCTCTGCAGTAACTTTAAACCCGCTGAATGAGCATTGCTCTTCCGTCTCCGCCGGCCTGGAGTCGCCCCACTGATGATACCTGCTGTCCTGGGAGACATCAAAGCCTTACAGTGGCCTATGGGCAGGGCCCGGTAGCATCTGTAGAGATAAGGAGGGACTTTGGAGATTTGCATGTAAAAATAAAACAACTTTTGTCCGTGGCTATTCTTTGTTTGAGTATAGGGCTTAATTCGACACAATAGCCCCTTTCATACATACTGTCTTTACTGGTAAATTACTGTAAAAGATTATTTGTGAACAGGACCTTTTCAAAAATACAGGTAAATTGATTCCGGTTATTTACCAGTAAGAGAAGATGTAACATTACTATTACATTAATTTCCTGGTAAATTATTTTCCCCGGATAGAGCCGGTACCATGTGCTCTGTGCAAATTGTAATATCGGTAAATCACCGGTAATGTGTATTTGTATATGCGGAATGAAGATTACTGGTAACGTATTAGTGTCATGTAGGCGTCAGACTCATAATGTGCTGGAACGTTAAGAAGTCTGCTTTGGGCCAATCATAAAGTTCTTATGTATATGGAACGTGATTACTCAGTGCTGTTTACCAGTAAGCTTTTTAATTGTTTTTTCTATGTAAATATGTGCTAGATGACCATCTTTAACCTGGTTAAGCACCGCGCTGCGGCTCTGCACTCTTAGAAGAAAAGGTTTTATATAGAACCTTAAAAGGTTCTATCAGCTGCTACATATTTGGAACCCTTAAAAGGTTCTACACAGAACACTTTTTAAGGGTTCTTTGTAACTCAGGAAAAGGTTCTATATGGAACCTTTGGGTTAATTCATTATCATTTGTTTTGTACTTTCCGGATTAAATATTTCATATTATTGCCAAACATCAAGACCCTAAAATGTATTTATGAACCGCATGTGAATGATCACAAAATTCAAGATATGGGGTGAGAAAATGTATATATTTATATCATTTTATGTACACTCTAAAAAATGCTGGGTTGTTTCAACCCAAATTTGGGTCAAATATGGACAAACCCAAATGTTGGGTTAAAACTGTAATAAAAATTTACAGTTTTAAAGTGTAAAGTTGAAGTTAGGGATAAAATTTTAAATTACATTTTAACCCAACATTGGGTTTGTCCATATTTGACCCAAATTTGGGTTCACAACTCACATTATTTAGAGTGTAGATAATCAATATCACATGAAGATGCCAAAAGATGCCAAAAATCAGCATGATTAAAATGTCATACAACACCAGTTTAATGAACATTAATTACAACTACAAAATGTTGCAGAATAATGTCATATATGAATGAATAATAGCCTATAAAGACCTTTGTGCAAAAGGTTCTTTTCATTATAAACCTTTTTAGCATAAAAGGTTCTTTGGAGTTTATTCCCTTATACCTTTCATCAGACGTAAAGAAAATTGTCAAGATCGAACAGATACTTAATCTAAAGTATTTTTCATGCGGACGGATGAAAATGGCACAGCATAGGCCTATTATTATTTTCGCTTTATCATTATTATTTGTGTAAAATACTTTGTGCCTTTTCCACCATGCTGGGTGAGCCTTTTACCCCGTGTGTGGGGATAAAATGCCCACCTTGCCACCTCAAGATTTTTAAAAAAACAACAAGCCACTTTTTCACAAGCCAGTTTTTTTACTTTTAACTTTTATTCACACAAAATCTGTTGTCCCATCAATGTTCAATACATTTTTTTCTGCAATCATACACTATGAGAGCACATAAAAGCATGTTTTGCCTTTAGCCCCATCTTGTAACGTTACTTTATATGCTAAACTAAGCCGAGTTACTGTGACTTTGACTGGCATGATTTCAGTCAAATGAAAGGGTTTACATGACATTTTAAAAAGATTTTAAAATGTGCATGCTAAACTTACCTGAAGGTCCGTATCATTGCTACTAACTTTAGTTTTTGGATCTGAATATTTAAAATATTTATATTGTGTTCTTGATGTTGAGCCTTATGGTGAAGTAAGTTAACTAGTTCAACCAGCATAAGAATGAGACCACCAGATAAGGAACAGAGGTTCCCGGTAGATGTAAGAGCACGTGAGACTGATTTTTGAGGAAGTGTACTTTGGTCTAAATCATGTTAATCCCTTATTCACAATAGAGAGACTCTGTGAGTGTGTTTGTGTTTAGTGCACTTTAGTGCTGGTGAAGACTCTGATGGTCTAATCTGCCATATACTGAACTGATGGTTTGGGCGCTTTTACAGAGGTTCCCCACAGACAGAGAGCTACTAAGTATAAAACTCAGCTCTCCCCACCAAACAGCAGAACTCCTAAAGAGCTTTGCCCTCCTGTCGTAATCAGACTCCTGCTGATGTCCTTCCCTTACAGAGGACTAACATGAAAAACCTGCCATCCTTCTTTTACAAGGCCGCATAAATGTTTTATCGTCATTCTGCAGCCGGAGCCTGCACACAAATGCTACCGAGGGCGATGTGATAACGAGGACTGCCTCTATTTGCAGTGCTTTCCTCCCCTTCAAGCATCCAGACATGTAGAGCTGTTAGACAGCCTACATGCGCCCCAATCCTCTCACCTTGCCCCCTCCCACCCCATAGGCTTTTGTGTTAACAGTATAAAGAGAAGCCAGTTTGCTTTAACCTTCCGGTCATTACTTGAGTCTGTCCTCCTCACCTGCATCATAACAGCCTCTATATGAACCCCCCTCCATGGGATCTGGAGTGTGAAATCCGTCACTTTCCTGAAAATACAGTTACTCTTTGATTACAATGTGCTGCATAACGTTACAATCCTGCATGATATTTTAATACTCATTTGCCTGTAAGGCTGTAAAGATTCATCACATTGCTAAATAATGTCTCATACACTGTGATACATTCAATTATTTATTTATTTTTTGGCTGTCCGTGGATACATTTGTTGGTATTCTGAAAAATGAAAGCAAACAAAAACCCTCCAAATGATGATAATGCAAAGACAATGTGGATAATCTATAGCAAGGAATGCAGTAAAAAATAAACGTAAATATATTGTGTTGTTGTTTATTTTCATATCATTGTACGTACATTTATTATCAATGGCTCACAGTCCAAAGGTTTTTGCAATTGAATTTGTCATTACTTAGGGACCGCTGTTCTTGCATTACTTTGGTGCTTTTATATGGACGTCTTTAGCTGTTGTGTAATTTCTCTTGCCATTAGTGCCACTTTTCTTAAGACCACATTATGTTGCACTTCCTTTTTAACTTCAGAAGCATCTTGTGTGATCTTTGTGTCTTCTGGGGGACTTTAGTTAAGTATTGTCATTCCATATGTCAACCCCAGGTCATTTCTTATCATTTCATCAAAAATGTAATGAAACCTTTAGTTTTAACAGACATCATTCATCTGTTTTCTGTTTGTTTGAGTATGTTATTTCTCTCCTCAGACTCAGAAGGGATGTGGTCATTCAGTCAGGATCTCACAGCCATTCTAGTGAAGCAGGAGCCCAGCCTGATGTCAGAGAACTGCCCTGATACAGCACCCCCTCTGGCCAACTCCAGCACCTGCTCACACCCCCTCACTCTTGCCCCTCCACCACAAAGGAAACACACTGGGGAAAAGGTAAGATAGAAGGTTTTTACAGGCACGTCATACCATGGCTGTACCCCGCATTGAGGTCCCCAAGGGTCCTGACCTCTGTATTTTTTTTCTGAGGTTTATAATAGTCATTAAATAATTGCCTAATTATAACTGTACTTTGGTGCTGCAAAGATATTCTACATCGTCAAAATAACCAACTCTCTCTAATGAGCTGGGCTGAGTTTCCAAAAGCATCGTAAGCCTAAGTTGATCGTAGGGTTTGTGATTGCTGGCAATTGTTCTACGATCAACTTAAAGGGATACTCCACTTTTTTTTTGAAATAGGCTCATTTACAACTCCCCCAGAGTTAAACCAGTAGTTGTTTTTTACCGTTTGCAAATTCCATTCAGCCGAATTTTTTTATATTTAGAAGAAGTATCAGTAAGCCAGGACAGTTTCTGGCTCTATTGACTTCCATAGTAGGAAAAAAAATATACTATGGAAGTCAATGAGACCAGAAACTGTCTGGTTACTGATATTCTTCTAAATATCAAAAAATCGTCTGAATACATTCGAAAATGGTAAAACCCTGTTTAACTCTGGGGGAGTGGTAAAATGAGCCCAGTTCCTAAAAAAGTGGAGTATCCCTTTAAGCTCATCGATGCTTTTGGGAAACCCAGTCCTGATCAGTTCTTGGCAATGTCAAAATCACTAAGATGGCTAATCAAATCAAAGAAGGCAGGCATTACCGTTACTTTTTACGAGCCACGAGCATGATTTCCAACACAACGCTTCAAAGAGTGATATGTTAATATAAGAAAGTACCTAAAGATTTAATGTTTGACAGCTGTGTTACGATTGAATTGTTAAAAGACAGACAGTAATATACGGGATGCAAACAACTCTAACCAGAGCCGTTTTCAGCCTATTATGCATAAGAATAAATGTGTATTGTGAATGATTTGGTTGAACTTGGTTACATTTTCTTGTTAGACTTAAGTAAATTAATTCATTGTTCTCAGACCTACACTAGAACATGGTAAAATGTGTGGCTTTGACAAGTGTGTTTATAGGTTATGCTTAGGACAGTCAATAAAAATATTTCCAAAAAACTTTATATATAACTTTATAAACTATATATTCTATTTTTAATCTATTGTTCTTTATTCATCTCCTACTTCATTTCAATTTTTTTTCTTTTTGACAAGACACCCATAAGTGTCTGTATATTTATCTGATATTGATGTCCAGGGCTGTTCTGCTCAAAATTGAAAGCGATAATTCATATCGCTTCATCAATATATATATATATATATTGTTCTGTTAATAATTTACCTGTTAACATTTTGTAATTTCAAACCCAAATGCTTACATTTTTCATGGTCATGGGTTTTAGTGCCATTGTTATACATTTTTTGCCCTACAGACATCTTAAAATGCACATGTGTAAATCAGGGGAGTGAAAGTTCCAAGCAAGCTCAGTTTTTGTACCTAACTTTTTAAAAATCTCTGTGTACGGCTATGCGCTATACCACTAATCTTAATTATTGTTACTTTTGAGTGGATATCGAACTGAACTGATGATTGTGAACCTTGCACACACTGTGCACCAGAGGGACCATTGTGTTAGTATTACAATGAAAACCACACGCACACACATATGCATCATGTGCTCTTTTACTCAGCTGGCAGTTTGCTCCACTTCTCTGCCCAGTGATCTTGTTCACAGTACGAGTGCGTGTGTGAGGAGTTGAACTCACTGAAGCATGGGAATCTGGTCCAGCAGCATCAGTGTTGAGTTGAGAGTAGATTAGTTCATTGTGGCTGCTGAGGCCTCTTGGATCTGGCAGCGGACTCTCTATGAGCATCAGAGCCACGGATCTGCTCTCTCTCCCTGACTTGACGCTAACTCAGGCCAGACCTTTTGCCCGCTCCCATAAACTCTGCCCTATCCGGGTAGCTGGTTTGCAGCAGTTGTCTGCTGTGTGAAGATACCTGTCAACAAAATAAGCAAACACACAGAATGAAGGCTTGAACAGTCTTTGCTCGTCATTAGCAACACAGTGCTGTCAAGAATAACTTGGCTAGATTGAATAATATTCTGGATGGATGGGGTTATATAAGCACATGTCCTTTATTTAAGAAGGGCAGCACATGGTGTAAAGCTGTTCTGACTTCCCATTGAGTTCAGCTGGACTGTCAGTGCCGCTGTACTGGAGAGCGTCCTCATGGAGACAGTGAGACCATTTGCCACAGGAAGAGCGGCTCTCACCAGATAAACAAAAACCATATATAACATGGCATTAAGAAACAGCGCACTATAATAACTATAATTCATGAACTGCATATATTACATAATCCTCAGGCACTGCATTGGAACCTTTTTGAGGCCACCTTGGAATGTTGAAGTAATCCAAGTTCTTGGTCCAACTAAAACAGATATATGACCTGATTTTGCTGTAGTTTAATTTTAATAAAGCTTGACTAGAAGAGGAGGACATTTTATTAGCTTTTTGAAGTATGTTTGCATAAGCACTTATGAGTGAGTCATTGAAACATTCACTCCACTGACTCATTTAAGAACACTGAAACTATAAGGAACAAAACACCACTGCTGTGTTGCATGGTGAGGAAACAATTAATTTTGATTTGGCTTTGTCTGTATCTATTTTTGTTGGCAGAGTCGGATAAAGTAAATTACGATATTGTGTCTAAAATGTAAGTTTTTCAACGTCGGCTTGTTTATTCAACTGTTCTGGCAATGTCACATTTGCACTGTTTGTCGGGATATTAATTGCATATCATCAGCACTCGTGCTCGTGGGATTCTGTGTTTGTAATGTGCATGTCTCTGAATATGCATTCAAACCCCATATAGGACAGTAAATTGTCATGGCTTCCAGCATTACAAGTTGTAATATGAACTGACAGCCAGTTCAAGTTGTTGGGGATAAGAGAAGTGAAAGGGTACAGCAGCCCTCTCTGATCTGAGACTCATGTCACCTTTCTTTGTGCATGATGGTTGGTGGTTGGCCAGACTGTGTGTGGTTTGCAGGCGGGTAGCCTTCGCTCTGAGAGTGTAAACAGTTTGAGTCTGCCTTCAGCTGTGTTTACTGTCTCAGACATCCAGCATGGAGCACATTTAGTCCAGTACCTTAACAGTTCAGTACCATTAAATATCATCAAATACTACAGACCCCTGCAGGCTGATATAATCAAAGACTCTCAGATAAAGCTGAATGATGTCTTTGTACCACATATTGCTGTAGACGGGATAGACTGGATGTTTATTTCAGAAATACATAAGCGTATAAGCATATGTTGTGATGTTTGATGTTTTAGTCAGTGTGAATTCCATTTTACTTGTCTGAACGTGATGCATTTCTGCATGAAACAGGATACTTGAATTTATCAGCAGCAAAATAAAGTAGTTTTAGGAGTTTTAAGGTTTTACATTTTAAGGTTGATAAAATTTGTATCAAAGACAAAACATGCACACGATTAATTGTTTGAGACTAGGAATGTGCATTGAATTTTTACATTAATGATTGTTTTCTGTTTTGCTGTTAGGGTTTCAAAAGCCCGAGCTCAAACTCAATTCCTGCCATCAAAGCAGAACCCAGAGAGGTGAACCAGTTCCTCAGTGTGCCTTCAGGTGGGTGTGGAATCTCTCTTCAGTCCTGCTCTCTAAAACGAATGCACAGTAGACCTGTACTTTAGGTACAAAACAACAAGTGAATGTACCCAACATATAACACTCAGTTGCCACATGGTATGGCCAGTGCAGTTCTTCCACTAACCAAATTAGCCCTCTTTTATTCTGCTCCCTCACTCTAAGGTCAGTTCAGGGTTATAAATACTCTAATGGTGTGTTTCTTTTCCAGAGGAAATGAGGCTAGTGTGAGTGTTTCTTTATTTAACTTTTGCATGTGTTGAACAATCTCTCAGATCTCAAATTGATGTAGCCCTTTCAGAATGGCCCATTGATGAAAACAGGTCTGATGTAACCTCTGATGGTTGCATTTTAAACCCTGGTATTGTTTGAATCCTGTGGTAAAATGTAATTATTTTAGGGCTGTCAAACATATTAATCGCGATTAATCGCATACAAAATAAAAGTTTGTGTTTACATAATATATGTGGGTGCACTGTGTATAATTATTTTATATATATAAATACACACACATGCTTGTATATATTTAAGAAATATTTTCATGTATATACTGTATATAGACTTATATATAATTTATAAATATAAATATAAATATTTTATATATAAATAATATTTTTCTTAAATATACATGCATGTGTGTGTATTTATATATATTTAAAATAATTACACACCATGCACCCACATATATTAGGCAAACAGAAACTTTTATTTTGGATGCAATTAATCACGATTAATCGTTTGACAGCTCTACATTTTTTACGTACAATTGTTTTGTTTTTAGGTTGGTGCATGTCTGTAGTTTTAGTGTGTGTGATTTACTGTGCACACAAGCATTTGCTCATGGTATAGTTTAATATATTGTCATGCACTGTACACTAGCATTCAAAGGTTTGTGGTCGATATGTTTTTATTAAGATCCTCATGTCTCTTCAGTATACCGTACGCCATTTTAGATGAAAATCTTCTAATGGCAAGCAACCTATAACACCTGCAGGCGCTGTGTGTGCGCTGTCTATCTGTGGAAGCATGGTGTTCTTTTATTCCGCTCCTCCAAAAACAACAGTATTAAAGCAGTGCTGTGTATGCTGGGACATCGCCAAACAAAAACTCATGATGACTCCAACATCCACCACACTTAGAACCATTGTGCATGCATGTGCTGTGTGCGAAATGCCGAAAGAATTCAACTTTATTGGCTTTTCTTGATGACAGGTGAATGGACTGAATTTCAGTATCACACTTTGGCCTGTCGTTGCTCAGTCATTGCACATTTTAACAGATTTGACGGATTGGCATGTGTGTTTAGCATGAGTCACAGGTGTTTCAGGTCGTTCACGATTATCTCTGTGTCCCAAACAGATGAACATCTGCGTTTGCCACCCACTCCTCCCAGCAGCCATGGCAGCGATAGTGATGGATCCCAAAGCCCACATTCACTGCCACCATTAAGCCCTGGCCACCTACAAAGCCCACATTCACTGCCTCCCTCCAGCCCTGCCCGGCTACAGGCCCGAACTTCCACAGCCATCTCCTCGTCCCCTCTCCTCACCGCCCCGCATGTGAGTCACACTCAACACAACATGTGACACAGCACATTCCTTATATACAATTCAAATCTTTATACACATACATTTTAAACACATATATACCAAGTGAAAACAATGACTTGTGTTGTAAAGCAGAAGCTGCAAGGAACATCAGGACCTTTGATGCTGACAGAGGAAGAGAAGAGGACTTTGATCGCTGAGGGATATCCTGTCCCCAACAAACTACCGCTCACCAAAACTCGAGGAGAAAGCCCTCAAACGGGTGCGCAGGAAAATAAAAAATAAGGTATTACTTATGATCACATACTATTAATATTGAATCAATTTAGATTCTCCTATTACATGATATTTGTGTGCATAATATATATAATATAATATATATAGGGCTGTGCACAAATTAATTGTAATTAATCACATTCCAGAATAAAAGTCTGCACTGTAAAAAAATTGCTGTAGTTATGCAGCTGTTTGCCAGTAACTTACTGTATATTTAAATTGATGTATATTTAGTGGCAACAGTTTGTTCAAAGTCATATGAAAATTAAACATTAACAGGTCTTTATCTTTATAGAATAAAACTAAAAAATAACAATCTAATGCAAAGCATTCTGGGAACCAGAAATCTTCATCAACCTTTTTCTGTTGTTTTTTTTTTCCTTCAGATTTTGGTTCCCAGAATGCTTTGCATGACGCTGTTATTTTTTGTTTTATTCTGTAAAGATAAAGACTTAGTTGTTAATGTTTAATGTTCATTTAACTTTGAACAAACTGTTGCCAGTAAATAACAATAATTTAAATCTACAGTAAGTTACTGGCAAGCAGCTGCAAGTAATACTGTAATATACTGTAATTTCTACAGATGTTTTTTACAGTGTGTGTTTACATAATATATTTGTGTGCTGTATATAATTATTTTGTATATATAAATACACACACATGCATGTATATATATTTAAGAAAATGTTTTATTCATATATATATAATATTTATATATATATATATATATATATATATATGTATATATATATATATATATATAATATATATATACAGTAATTTAAGCGCAAAATAATTCTTAAATAGATACATGCATGCATTAGGTATTTATATATACAAAATAATTATATACAGCACACACAAATATATTATGTAAGCACAGACTTTTATTTTGGATGCGATTAATTACAATTAACTTTTGCACAGCCCTATATACAGTATATATATATATGCTAAAGGTGCTTTTTTTCTTAGATCTCTGCACAGGAAAGCCGCAGGAAGAAGAAGGAATACGTTGAGTGTTTGGAGAAAAAGTAATTTCAATTCATTATCTCTCCCTCTTATTGCTTTGTTCTCTACATCTTCCATCCCCTCTCCCTTTCTGACTGCTCTCCTTTTCTTCCTCTTTCGCATTGTTTGTCTAACACTAGCATCCACTCTCTCTGTGCCTTCATCCGTCTTTCTCTTTGTTGACCTTCTCTCCTTTAATCCTCTCTCCTCTCTCGCTCCAGCACACCCTCTCCCCGCAAAATACTCTATTTCTTGCTTGCTGTTTTATGGCTTTTGTTGTGTGAATGTGGCCAATGGCTACTGTCCATGCACTCATTAGGGTGTGTGTACGTTTGCATGAGTCATTTTCCCTTTTCTGCTGCTGTTAGGCTCTCAGGGTTTGGATAATGTGCTGGAGAGACTGGACTCACAGTGGACACATACACTGTTTTTTCTTTCCACCTGTGCTCCTGTCTGTCATGCTGACAGGATTATGTATTGGTCAAACACATGGAAACGATTCATTTATGTGTCAATCTGTCATTGTGAACACTTTTCTCCTCTTCAGAGTGGAGAACTACACTTCAGAGAACAATGAACTTTGGAAAAAAGTTGAGACGCTCGAGAATGCCAACAGGTGAGATACCATATGTGTGCTTGTGTTTAATCACAGTGAATAATTTATAGGTGAATTGTAATCAATTTAATTGTAACCGTATTTGCGGTAAGTGTACGCAGCAGCTTCTTTGCAGTCAGCAGGTGTTGTTAAGTCAGTCCAGATGCACGCAGGTCTTAACCTCCCCTTCCGATCGTATAGAGCAGCACCTTTTCATTCTCTCCTGGGTGGCCTAGTTAGAACATAGGCGCTATCGACAGGGTGCACCATGGGGGATTCTGTGTTATCAAAGTCAGCTTTTTTTGAGGATTAACTATAAAACCTTATTGAAGACAACAGCTCTTAAAGGGGTAGTTCAGCCATCAGACATCATTTACTCACCCTTATGTTGTTCCAAACCTATATATATATATATATATGTGTGTGTGTTCCAAAGAAGAAAGAAAGTCATAGCAGGTTTGAAATAAATATATTATGGGGTCTCAAACATTTTTCTTGTATACAACAAAAATTAAGATATTTTGAAGAATGAGATTTTGTCCATATAATGAAAGTCAAATGATCAATTATATATATACACACTCACCTAAAGGATTATTAGGAACACCATACTAACACTGTGTTTGACCCCCTTTCACCTTCAGAACGGCATTAATTCTACGTGGCATTGATTCAACAGGGTGCTGAAAGCATTCTTTAGAAATGTTGGCCCATATTGATTGGATAGCATCTTGCAGTTGATGGAGATTTGTGGGATGCACATCCAGGGCACGAAGCTCCCATTCCACCACATCCCAAAGAACAGTGAACTCATAGTCATGTTCAAGAAACCAATTTTAAATGATTTGAACTTTGAAACATGGTGCATTATCCTGCTGGAAGTAGCCATCAGAGGATGGGTACATGGTGGCCATGAAGGGATGGACATGGTTAGAAACAATTTAAACAATGCCCAATTGTCACTAAGGGTCCTAAAGTGAGCCAAGAAAACATCCCCCACACCATTACACCACCACCACCAGCCTGCACAGTGGTAACAAGGCATGATGGATCCATGTTCTCATACTGTTTACGGCAAATCCTGACTCTACCATCTGAATGTCTCAACAGAAATCAAGACTCATCAGACCAGGTCCAGTCTTTAACTGTCAAATTTTGGTGAGCTCTTGCAAATTGTAGCCTCTATTTCCTATTTGTAGTGGAGATGAGTGGTACTCGGTGGGGTCTTCTGTTGTTGTAGCCCATCCGCCTCAAGGTTGTGCGTGTTGTGGTTTCACAAATACCTTGCTGCATACCTCGGTTGTAACAAATGGTTATTTCAGTCAAAGTTGCTCTTCTATCAGCTTGAATAGATCGGCCTATTCTCCTCTGACCTCTAGAATCAACAAGGCATTTTCGCCCACTGGACTGTCACATACTGGATGTTTTTTTTTCCCTTTCACACCCTTCTTTGTAAACCCTAGAAATGGTTGTGTGTGAAAATCCCAGTAACTGAGCAGATTGTGAAATACTGAGACCGGCCCGTCTGGCACCAACAACCATGCCATGCTCACAATTGCTTAAATCAACTTTCTTTCCCATTCTGACATTCAGTTTGGAGTTCAGGAGATTGTCTTGACCTGGACCACACCCCTAAATGCCTTGAAGCAACTGCCATGTGATTGGTTGATCAGATAATTGCATTAATGAACAGGTTGAAATTTAACAGGTGTCCCTAATAATCCTTTAGGTGAGTGTGTTTATACACACACACACACACACACACACACACACACACACACACACACACATACACACACACACACACACATACACTATATATATATATATATATATATATATCATTTGTGTGTGAACTACCTTTAATAAAAATGTGCAAGAAAATATTATGGTTTGTTTAAGATATTTTGAACTAGATTTGAGTACTTCAGTAAAAACTCTCTCTCTCTCTCTCTCTCTCTCTCTCTCTCTCTCTCTCTCTCTCTCTATATATATATATATATATATATATATATACAGTATATATATATATATATATATATATATATTATCTCTTTTTACTGTATTTTTGATCAAATAAATCCAGCCTTGATAAACATAAGAGACTTTTATCAAAAACATTTTTAAAAATCTTACCGAACCCCAATCTTGTGTATAGTAAGGTGTTTAGTAATTCTTTTTAATGAGGATTGGCTCAGGCCCCTTATTAACAACACACTTAAAGTAGCACTCTGCACGGTGCCTGCCTGCCCCTCATTACAGGATAAAGAGACTGTGTGTGTTGGCTCTCTGCCGATTCTTATTAGGATAAAGCCTTCTGAGTTATCTTAGAGAATTCAAAGAGACAGCAGGTGGGAGTTTGTGTTTGTGTGTTAGTGGGTGGGTTGTATATTAATCTGAAGAGAAAACCACTGTTTATATGATCAACTTTAGATGATTATTGCTTGGTTAGGGCGGTCTGAGCCCCTCTCACAACTGAAAACATACTGTGTTCAGCTAGACTAGTCTACAGCACTCATGGTTTCTGTGAAAACTAATATTAGTTGTTTTGTTTTGGGTGATGTAGCCAAGTGAAAAAGCACTTTAACTCCATGTCCATGTACTGTTTTGAATGTCTGCTAAATGATGAAACACTAAAATAGCCTTTTAGTATTGTTTTTAAAAATGTTGCAATGGCTCTCTCTGGTGTTGGATGAGCTCTCTATCATGTGATTTTGCTTCTTAGTTACTCCACTAGAGGGAGCTCAATGTCCTTTTGGATCATCACAGAATAATTTCTAATGAGAAAGTCTGCTGCTGAGATTACATGCACAGAAACAGTTTCACAAGTTGCTTCTTTTATAATGTGAAATATTTTGTGTGTGTGTGTACATATTGTGTTGTGTGTGTGTGTACACAGTATATACTTCATACATACAAACATAGTGTACGTATTATAGAGTAAATATTTAATTAAACAGTAAAAACAAGATCGAATAAATAATTAATAGAAAATAAGATACCAAACATAAGAGATTAAACTAAAAAGAAATAAAAACAATTAAGAATAGAAGATCATTTAGTTTTTGATTATACTATACTACCTTCTATAGAACATTAAATTATGTTTGATACAATTTGCAATAAACGATTCAAACAGTAGTAAACTACATTGTTATTTTGCATTTGGCAAATTATGCATTTGGCAGACACTTTTACCCAAGGCAACTTAAATTGCATTGAAAGTATAGATTTTATCAGACACATACATTCCTTGGTAATCAAACCCATTATCTTGGCGTTTTTAGTGCTAGAGCTACGTACATATCATGTCACATTACCTCACTACATTGCTTGTTTATCTCAGGTTAGTTATCATTTGAAATAATTAATATACATTTTTATGTCCTTTTGTATACATTTGTTATCCTATAACCAGTTAAAAATGAGATTTTTAAAAGTGAATCTGATTTGAATTCTGGTTCAAACATAACACTGAAAATAGTAGTCCGAACACACACCATCTCATGTAGTGTGCTCTAGTTGTGTCCCAAACGTTTCTGGAAGTTCACTAGGTCATCCAGGTATTCTGTGCAGATGGAAAATGTACCTATGGTGTATTCTAAAATAGTATTTGTAGTATGCCATTATATCATACAGATTATGTGCCTATAAGTATAGTAACTATGCAAATTTTGGGTCACATCAGAGAGTGTGTAAGAGAGCAAAAGAGGAAGAGTATGTTTTATTGGCCTCTGAGTCTGAAGAAGGAAGTAGTTGAAGGGGAAATCAATTAACAGCCACTGTACGCATACAGAAGCGATGATGAGGAGTTGAAGTGCGTTTGTGTGGGAGAGACTACAGTATGTGAGTGGTGAGGAGTTCAGTTTATGTAACACTGTGGCAAGTAAGAGCTGTATTATCCTCACACGCTCTCTGAGCTTAAGAATAAGAAGATCCTGCTGTTACAAAACTGCACAGTGAAGAACACACATAGCCTGCAGATAAATATGCTGCCTACATCCTTGACTAATCATTTCTCTTTTGTCATGTTGTTTCTGTCATCCGTAGGACTCTGACTTCAACAGTTACAAAGACTGCAGGCTCTAGTGAGCGGGAAAGTGCCTCGATCCTGCAAGATTGCCTCCACGCAGACACGGAACCTGCCTCATGGTATATATGCGCACATATACTGTACAAACACACGTATTCCAACACACTTGTTTTCACACACACATTTTCTTTGTGTTCTCTCTCTTACAAACCAGATTCTTAATGAAATGGCCTGGTTTTACAGACAAGGCTTAGCATTAAGCCAGGAGTCGGCATTAGTTATATTTTCTCTGCAGTTGTGTACTTACAATATCCCAAAAGTTCCCAAAGATTTTTAATTTCAGGGAAATTCCGATTTTAAATAATGGCTCGTCCCTGGTCATTGTTGCCTGTCAATAACGTAATATCCGCGTTATCCCTGGTTTCCGCTCGTACTGCCAAAGTAACCATGGCGACAGACGTGGACAACTGTGTTACGTATAGCGGCACACGGTTGTTGTTTCGCTCAAACATTATGGACTATGGCAAGCAGGTTTTGAGGAACTAAAACGAGGATCAATATCAGCGTGACGTTTTCGAGATACGAGCTCCACGTCCGCGACTCAACTTTGACTTGATGAGACCCCGCTCTTGCATGTACTTTAGTAGACATGTGAGCAAATGTACATAAAACTTATATAGCTCAACATGATGAAATGTGTTTAGGATGTTATTCTAATGTTGATCTGCTAGTCTCATAACAGCCAACAAACTAACACATAGAATAACATTATGGGCCCTATTTTAACGATCTGAAATGCAAGTGTAAAAGCGCAAAGCGCAAGTAACTTTGTGGGCGGGTCCCGGCACTGTTGCTATTTTACCGGCAGGATAAATGCCTCTTGCGCCCGGCGCAAATCTAAAAGGGGTTGGTCTGAAGTAGCTTCATTATTCATAGTGGTTTGGGCGTAACGTGAAATAAACCAATCAGAGCGCCATCCAACATACCCTTTAAGAACAGGTGCGCATGTTGCATGACGGATTGTTATTATAACAGTGGGTTTACCAGGCGCGCGCCAGGAGCGTTCACAGCCCGAGGAGACCGACGTTCTTGTCAGGGCAGTGAAAGACAGAAGTGTTGTATGGGGATGGAAGAAACCATCGCACATCAGCAGTCAGTTAAACATTAATGTTATATAGGCTACGTCTGTTTCTTGCCACTATTGGGCAAACAGGTCTGATCCTTCAGTACTACAATTAGCCTTAAAAAATGGGTAATAAGGTTTTTTCATCTTCATGTAAACCACAATGATTTCCCTCATGTGTTAATATTTTTCCTTGTTATAATGTATGATTTGCAAAAATAAAAACTGCGGCATCTGTGTTGATGAGAGAATCAAAGTGTGTGCGTTGTGCACGCATTACATTATGGCCAAGCAAACTTTAGACCAGGTTTTTTCTGGTCAATGGCGCAATAGTTTTCTGGAAGTGTAAAATAGCACCAGGGAATGTTTGCGCCGAAACACCGCCTCCTTTTTGTGCCTGATCCGCCCAGGGAGCGGAAGTTCATTTCCTAGTTTACCGTCGTGCGTCTGTGGAGGGAAAAAGCCTGCTTTGCACGCGTGCAAAATAGGAATGAGACATGCGTTTGTGTATAAAGTCATTTGCGCCGAGTGCAAGATAGAGCCCTTTAACTTTCAACACACTCAAATGCAGTTTAGTGTGATAGTGTAGACCAAGGTACACAGTACTGCGTTACCTCACAAGTTTTCATTTGTCTAATAAACTGACCTGTGTGTAATCCAGCACTTGCGAGTAGTTTGGTTAAATGAAATGCCCTCATTCCTTTATAATCGATGGAACTCTGATGTCTCCTGATATCTCTCTCATTGGCAATCGTGGCATGCTTTATACCTCATCATGTTAACATCAATGTATTTACAATCCATAAACATTATTAGATCCATCAGCACAACGGCAAGTTCTGTAATTCAGCGTATCATCAACCTACGCCTTTGTTATTGTAAGAGTTTAACGACCCCTAGCAGCGAAAAATGACATATTGCAGCTTTAAGTTGCTTTTATAAATGTGCCTGCCTGAAAAAAAAACACATAACTGGTGTGCATCTTGAGAAAACAAAAAAACTAACATATTTTAAGATATGCCCATGAAAAGTGCTTTCAGTTAAACTGCTCAAACCTGGGACTAGGCTTAAGCCTTGTGTGTGAAACTCCTTTGATCCTATGCGTGTAAAGGCAGGTCAGCGCTGCTCTGACAGCTGTAGTACAAGTAGATTACAGTGGGCGGTGTGCTCACCGTGTGTGTGGTTCCTCCTCCTGGCCAGGTGGTGGCGCTGTGTTTTGTGTTGGTGCTGGGTTCATTGGCTCCCTGCCTGCCCGAGCTCTCCCTCTACTCTTCCTCCTTATCCTCATCATCCTCACACACGGTGAAGTCCGCACCGCTGCCCTCAGGTGACCTCTACACCACCAGCCAGGGTATGTTTGATCCCTGCCCCTAATGTAAAGTCGAAATCATCAACTTTCATTGTGTACTTTCTCTGCATTTCCATGCATATGTGCAAAGAAGCGTTTATTTGTAGCTCATCCAGCTTTTAGACACATTTAATTATCCAGGCAGATAATAGCTGTGTATTTGACAACACTTATTTCGTTCCCCCACACGAGACTGAAAGAGTGTGAGTCCGTCTCTCTTATAAAGGTTATTAGTGCAGCTCCTGGGCCGACTGTGCCCATTCTCACCCTCAAATTACTGTCAGACATCCCAGTGAGTTTTAGATTGAAATCATTACTTCCCTTTGAGCAGATTTTACAATCCTCTTTCTACTTTACAACACACGCTGAGCCTCATCTCTTTCGGCTCTATCAAAGCTGTGCTTGAAAGGGGCTTCAGATGCCTCATCCATTTTCACAAGGGCCCTACAGACTCTGCCCGTGGATGATGGGCGGGTTGCTGTAGTAACCAAAAATCATAGAAGCCTTAATGTTTATTGGTTTGCCTAGAGGAGTAGCACTTTCCAAATTTTCCTCTTTCTTCCCTTAAACACTGTCTTTGAGTCCAAGACACGCTTCTTTTCTCTCAACATATCTCATGAGAATCAAAGTAAGCAAATCATGCAAGAATTGTGACATGAGTAACTTTGTTCTCTCTGTGTGTGTGTGTGTGTGTGTAGTCCGCTCCCGTAGCCTGCTCTTCTATGACGAGGGTGGCCCAGTGGAGGGACGGCCACAGGGGCTTGCTGAGTGTGGAGAGGATGGAGGGGGTGCCGCGACACGTACAGGACCTGAAGGACAGCCACGAGCAGGATCATTCTGCTCTCGTGAGCAGGTACTTGAACCAGGCCCAACCGGAGCCTGCAAGCTACAGCAACACATCCGCGGCCCCACTCCATCCCCCTGAACCACACTACCACTCGAGGTGAGACACACACTGACCGTGCTTTTGATATAGTCAGGTTATAAAATTATTTAATATAGTTATTTTTGTGCTATGGCCATTAACTGATAATTATAAAAATTAGGGCTGTGCAAAAATTAATTGCGATTAATCGCATCCAAAATAATAGTCTGTGTTTACATAATATATTTGTGTGTGGTGTATATAATTATTTTTGTATATATAAATACACACATATGCATGTATATATTTAAAAAAAATGTGTTATTCATATATAAAATATTTATATTTATATTATATAGATTATGTATTTATATATATATATATACAGAATTTAAACGCAAATAATTCTTAAATATATACATGCATGCATAGGGATTTATATATACAAAATAATTATAGACAGCACACACAAATATATTATGTTAGCACAGACTTTTATTTTGGATGCAAGTCATTCGCAATTGACTTTTGCACAGCCCTAATAAAAATTAATAAATAACTACTACACTGTTTAGGCTACATAAATTAAAAATGATACACTAAAGTCTAAAATAAATGCTACAAGATAATTTAGGCATCACATTGTAATGTAAAGTATAAAAATGGATATTCATTTTGAGATTTGCTAAAGATTACATTCAACAGTGTTATTAAATTATTATTGTTTTTAAATATAAACTTTGAATGTTAGGTGGCTATTGTTTAAAAGTTTGGGTCAGTAAATGTGTATTATTTGAAAGAAATGAATACATTTGTTTAGCAAAGGACATATTGATCAAATAGTAGAGCGTTGGCGCTTGCAATACCTAGGTCATGGGTTCGTATTCCCAGGGAAAGCAAGAACTGATGTGAATGTAAATGTGTAGCTTGCAATGCAATCGCTTTGGATAAAAGCGTCTGCCGAATGCATAAATGTAAATGAATCCTAAACAAAAAGTGTATTACAGTTTCCATAAAAATATGAAGCAGTCAAACATTGATAATAATAAGAAATGTTTCTTCAGCAGCAAATCAGCACATTAGAATGATTTCTGAAGGATCATTTGACTAAAGACTGAAGTAATGATGCTGCACTGTAAAAAAAAGAATTGTTGGTTTAACTTAAAAAAGTAAGTAACCTGGTTGGTTTAAAATTGTAAGTTCATTGAAATGGAAAAAGTGAGTTAATACAATGAAGGATAATGATTTAATCATCAGAAACTCAAAATGATATGTTATCTGAACTAAGTAAATCATTTAAGTTGATTTGACAAAAGAAAAAATGTTGTGATTACTAATCATGAAAATATTTTTTATAGTGTGGAGACTCATTTGTGCCATCACATGAATAAATCACATTTAATGTATTCAAATGGAAAACACAATATTACTGTTTTTGCTGTATTTTTGTTAAAATAAATGTGAGCATTTTTGGTGAGCATAAAAATTCGATTCCGACCCCAAACATCCCTATGAATAATTAGTAATTGTTTCTTTCTTTCTCAGAAAGCAGGATGCTGAGGGAGGAGCTGAATATTTCTAACTTCTCTGAGTGGAGCTGCCTCTGTCACCCAGGCCTCCACTGAAGTCTGATGATCCTGCACTACTCGGCCCTCGACCCTTGCCGTTACAGATCCTGAGTCTCCTGACCCCCCTAAAAACCCAACAATCCTCATGACCACCATCCAACCCACCTGACATGCATTCCAATGACATTCAGCGCCAGAACTGTGAGAAGAGAAGGTGTTCATCCACACACTGAAAGTCCCCTTTACCAGCAAGCACTGAGTTTAAGGACTAAGAGAGAGAAGAGAGGATGTGGCGGTTGTACATGCTGCTCTGTTTTAGATGGATGTGAACCTGCAGCTCTAAATTCACGAAACACTTTTACACAAAGGGTGTGGGAGAGAAAGTTCATGAGTGTTTGTTTTGATTTTCCTAAAATGCCATGAGACTGTCCATTTACTACATATCCTTACTTACACCCCAAAGAACTTCTTTTTTTCTTTTTATAACTCTTTTTTGAATCTCTGAATGTTTTCCAGCAGGTGTAATCACAGGTGCCTGATATACTTTGCGGTTTCGCAAAGCTTGCTTTGACAGGATTTTCTTCCTCTGCCATCTTGGCTTGCTTTTTTTCTGCCTAAGTTTAAGCTGGATTGCACTTGTTTTGCACTAGGAAAACTAATTGATTTAAGTGCCTTCACATTCTTTTTCATGTAGTCATATTTAAGATCCTCCTGACAGCATAATTTTCTCTTAAACCTCTTTTACTTTGCTTACTTTTATTGATGCGTTTTATTCTATTTTTGTTTTCTACTTTTAAAAGGCAGAGGCTTTTGTACTGAATTTAAAATTTTATCCATAATATATTCTAGTATTGGCAGCATCCAAAAAAGAGCATATTTATTTTATGCACAAAAAAATTATGAAAGTTATTGTGTTTTTTTTAAATGAAAGATGATGTAACGTTTACATGATCTTGTTGTCATAACTGTTAAACAGTTTTTTCTGTTATCTTTATTTCTGTGTAAAGAAAGTTTTGTATATATAGAGAAAAATGAACAGGGCCGATCAAATCCTGTGCATGTTTAACCATGTTCAATCTCTGAAGAATTCTGTACCATCCACATGAATCCATTAAAAACATTGGCCGTAATGGATACAGGGTGAAAACAAACAGTTAATGGAAAGAGAAATGAACCTCTTTGAAAACTAATATTATTTAAAACAGTTTTTTTTCTGATAATGGAATACTTCTTTTTAAGTCTGGACTGTCTGTATTCTGTATGTGAGTGAACTGTTTGACCACTGTAAAATTCACAACAAATATCTGGGAGTTGATAGTGCAGTTGTGTAAATATGCTTTACAAAAGTCTTTTTTGTTTGTTATAGATGTCAGTGCTTAGAATCATTTTTTTTTAATCATAAAATCTTTTCTTTTGGTTTTTAAATAATTTTCTTGTCCTCTGTTGCTTCAGCCACGATATTAATTGAATTGTACAGCTAGAGATAACCACTGATAAAGATGATATTTAATTCTTCAAGTTGCCTCTGATTAAATTATAGTAATGAAAGTGGCTGTCACAAAAGAATCTGTCACAGTCAATTAATTATGCTGTGGTATATGTGCCATAACACAATGAAAAAATGGGTTGGCTGCTTATGACATGGAAGAATAGTAGATGAGATCTCACCAGCATAAAACTGAATTCACCATAGTTTAAAAGAGCTTAAAAATTTGGTGACTGAGCAGTTTTCATCATCTCTGTTTCAGTCTTCTCACCCTTCGATAGATTGTCAAATAATAATATTGAACTGGAAAAACATTAAATGTCGATTTGAATGTTTCTAAGTCAATAAATGTAAACTTTATGACTTTATTGCACATACTGTTGAAAGACAATTAGTCTCAAACCTAGAACTCCAGAATATCATATTCTCGAATTGAATCTAATGCCCAGTATGACGATGGAGATTATGCTTTTAAATGTAATTGTTGCTGGTATCATCTGTATCTTTACCCCTTTGCCCTTTGTACATATGACTGATGATAAATGATGGTTGTAAATATGGAGGACGTATTTTTATATTTCTGATGCATTTTGGTAATCACCATACGGTTTGGGTTGATTAGTATCTGTGTATGGATCTGGCTCTGTATGTATCTATGCTCTGAACCTCTTGCTTTTTCTGTCGTATCTAAAGTAGAGTTAGAATGAAGCAAAATACAAAATTTGCAGATGCAACCCATTGTCTCCTGTTTTATTTTCTGTATTATACCCTCTTGAGCAATGAGCAATTTCCTCATTGGGAATGGATACATTGATGCAAGCTGTCAGAAGGCCGGAATCTCAGGCTTCCCTGGATGCTTTTGTGATTTGGGATCAAATTCTTGTGTCGGAGGTTAGCAGTATAGACAGCCTCGCAAATTGCTATATTCGAAAGTGTTTGGGCTTGCCCAGCTGCTTTTCGGATGCAGGTGTCTTCGGCTGGAACATTCTGGAGCTTCCCATCAAATCCATCAGCCAAGGGTACAAGCAAAAGAATGCACGTCTTGTATTGGAGCTAAAGGACTCAGCAGACCCACTAATAAGGAGTGCGAAAGTCTTCATCCGCACAGGCCGCAAATGGAATGTGCAAGCTGAAGTACAGCATGCTATTAGTTCAAACCAGTTGGACTGGCTTAGACTGGGGAGTACCTCAGCAGTTCTGGTCTAAAGCCACCAAGTGGTAGCAGAAGACCATGGGGATAAATGAAGTTACAGGAGCACTGTCGGTAGCTATAGGCCTACATCCATGGACAGTAAAAGATCTACATCGCAGGTGGCTCCAGACATCGTCTTTCAGCGTTAACTGTACTTTCATATTATAGAGGGAATGCGCGTGACGTCACCTCCGGCCGAAGTGCTGCTGTTTCTCGTGGCAAAAAGACTGAGGCCCCGTTTACACGATGGAAAAACGCAGATATTTCTCTGCGTTTTGCCCTCTCATTTACACGAAAATGCCGTTTTTATCACTGAAAACGAATATTTCTGAAAACTCCGGGCAAAGTGGAGATTTTGAAAACGCCGGATATTTGTTGTCGTGTAAACTGGGAAAAACGGCGTTTTAGGTTCTCTCTTGTCGATTCCAGGATTCTGATTGGCTTGCATGGCTTTATCTTTAACCCCTACACCTACCTTAGGTTTAGCATAGTTATGATGGCGCTCGACTGTGTATTTATGCGGGTGTAAACGATGTTATTTTTGAAAACGGAGAGGGGGAAAATATTCGTTTTGCTAAATACCCGGCTTTGTGTAAACGTGGCCTGAGCGGCTGTATATGTGTTCAGCGTGAATGCCGCGAAAACAAACACAACACATATAACGTGGGAAAGAGCTTTGCAATTGACTGTACATCTAGATTTTACAAAAATTGGAGGTATATTTTTACAGACTGCGATAGAAAGAGGAGCAAATGGATCACTGCAATTCACAGAAACAACTGGACTCCAGTCAGCCAAAGGTGGATTTGCAGTTTTCATTTGTGTCAATATGCTGAATTTAGCTGTAAAACCATACCCATATATTTTTGTATTGTTATACATATATATATATATATATATATATATATATATATATATATATATATATATATATATATATATATATATATATATATATATATATATATATTTGCCTGTATATAAATATATTAACAACTCATCAATTAAATATGTATCATCCATATTCTGCATTATTGGATTTTTTTTTTTTTTAATAAACACTGACTAAAAAAACTATAAAGTTTTAGGGCTGAACGATATGATATATATAGGCTATATATAACACTGATATAAGTAGGCTAATCACCCAGATTTAAACCTATATTGTATTTATATAAAAAATTCACAGGCAAATTTGCTTTATGTTTAAGTCTATGCTTTATTAACCTGGCCTTACGCAGATGAATATCGCTCCGCCTAAGATGTGAGTGGAGCTAGGCGGAGCGATATCATCTGGCTAGGGCCAGGTTATGCTTCTATTTCCCCGGTGTCGAAATCAGGCAAACATAAATGTCAGGCGACACGATTCCTGGCTGCATGTCAATAATATCCATGGATCACGATCTTTAGTAAGTTGTAAGGAACACTATATTGAGTCCAACATTTAATTTAAATTGATAAAATTCGTTCGTTTGTCTATAATGTCATGTTATTGTGCTGTTCTGATCAAATTCACACCATCTCGTTGTAGAACTCGGACACGACTGTCTTCTTTGGCATGGCGCTGGAGTCTGACTGGAACAGCTTCAGCAGATGATACAGGTGACCTGAAGAAAAACACCACAACATCAAACTTTTGCTTTTTCTATTCATTTAATATGAAGGTACAGTAATGCAGGGAGTCCAGTAGAAATGTTTAAATAAAAAACTGTACATTTTGGTAACACTTAATTTTACATGTTTCTATAGTCAATCATGCATAGATACATGCAACTAACTCCTTACTTAAATTATATTGTAAGTACATGTAGTTAATTGGGTCAATATCACCATAGAGTGCCTTTCAACCCTCACAACACTCACAAATTTTGATTTTAATTTACCATTCGCTTTATGTCATGTCATAATAGTAGACACTCAAATACTATAATAAATATATTATCTGAGCTCCCACAATTATTTTTTTTAAATTATGGACCTTTTTTTGAGCATAAAGCATAGATATGTCCACCCTGTCGTGGACATATAAATGACTGTTAAATATGTTTTCATTGCATTATTAAGTTACAAATTGCATGTTATTGCCCCAACACCGAGCACAATGGATTATATAGGTATAATTAAATTATTGTTTTAAATCTTATTTAAAAATACCAACATGACAGGGTGGACAAGCCCACAACAGGGTGGACAAGCACACGACGGGGTGGACACATAAAGCAGAACACAAAAAGCATGACAAAATATGAAACAATGGTCAGGTAGGCCGTGGCATTAAGGGGCTGAAAGTGTGCCAAGAAAACTTTTCCACACCATTACACCACCACCACCAGCCTGCACTGTGGTAACAAGGCATGATGGATCTACGTGGCCGACAGGGTGGACATTTTGGAACAACGACAGGGTGGACATTTTGAGCTTCAATTAGCATATTAGCTTACAACAAACTGGGACTAGGTAAATATTTAGTCTGGTTGTTGAAGATAATTTGGTATATTAAAATGTACATATTTGAAAATTATTGTATTTGAATCACTTCCAGTATATTTTATGCCGACAGGGTGGACATGTTAAGCTTTGGCAAAACAAGTAAGCAACCTCATATGAAGAAAATTTGTTAGTTGTAAAATCAGCAGCTACTCACTTCAGCAGTTGAATTTCCCGCCACTAAAGAGATACAACAATCTGTTGTCCTAATGTCACTAATGGGGATGGCCTATTCTTAAAGGGGCAGATTCCACAATACGAACAGGTGGACAACCATTTAAGGGACATGGACAAACTCTTCTTTTTTATTAAATAAAAATATTGTTTTTATTATAAACTGATCAATACACTAAATTTGAGTAATATATTATTAAACTAAATATTAATAGGAAAAATTAAATTAAAAAACAAATAAGATTGGACTATTTTACTCTCATTCAAATTTGATGAGCAGTGCCTGGGACATAGCAAAATAACATACATCCTCTAATACAAAACAATAGAACATCTTAAAAATGTATCTAAAGAGCCAAATAATGCTTGTGCTATGAATAAAAAAACGTAGCCTTATATAACACACCCTTTCATAGTCATTTGTATGTTAAGTTATAATGGAAAATCAGTTTTTTATGTTCAGGACACCAAAAGGCACCCTACAGTAATATTGACCCAATTACTATTACTTCAATATTTCATATTTCTGTATTCCAAATTTGATATTTGATACATTAGTATCATACGATTATTTATGCAAATTGTGCTGTGTAAAACGCATCTACAAGCGCTCTTTCAAAAATATAAGTGCAGAGCCATGTGTTTTAATTATAGGCCTACTTGGCTTTTAGTGTTTGCGTTTGTATTATGTATAAAGTAAAAATAAGGTAGCCTAAGGTCCGTGTAACGCTTCACAATTCAATTTTCAGACCATAAAATGCAAATGAAAAATGGAAACCAGACATTCATTTTCTTGTTTTTCCAGTTACATTATCATGTACTTTTTTCTCCTGTTTTTCAATTTTACTTGCGATAAATTGTGACTTCAGAAACAAACATTTGGATAAATGAAATCTAAATGATTTTTTAATTTTCGTCTTGTAATTTGCGCTGGGCGGTACCATTAGCACGGGGGCGTGGCCGTTTAATATTATTTCATTGATGCAACTGCTTTATTTACACTGCATGCACGTTGAGGAGAAGTTTAAAAGGTGGAACTTGTTTATTTTTAATGATGAATACCATCCGGAAATGACAGTGTCAATAAAGTAAAATCAAAGTCATGTGAAATACTATTTCCTACATTGAATAAACTAAATACAAAAATTAAAAAAAAAACATGAAAAGACAAACAAAGCAGTAACAAACTAAAGTTAAACAAAAATGTGAATGTTTACATATAGATACACATTTAGCAGCTTTGTGATGATCACATGTAGGCTATACATATTTCCCACATGACGTCACGACATACGGGCATTTGCCGAGCCGGCGCCATTGCTGCGGGGAAAACATTAGAAGAAACAATACGAGTTGAACGAAGTGAAATGAGTTTTGTGCTATATAGTGAAAATGTTCATCCCTGCTGGGTCAATGGACTGATAAAATCGTGCTCGGAGGTTCAGATAAACCGGGATTTTACACTACACCCATCATTAGACTCCATGGATGTGAGAAGACTAAGCTTTTGTCCGAACAACGACGGAGATTGTATGGCTGGCGAGGATAAAGGGAAGAAACTCACTCAAAACACGCAAGAATTTGTTTGACAAAAGCACAATGTTGTGTTTTAATGTCGAGTGTAAACATGTACAAGTTAGCACATTGCAGTTTGAAAAATGTCCTGTATGAACAAAATGACGAGGATTAAGAACACAAAACAACCTTGTTCCACTGTTCGATCTCACATTCTAGCATTGCGATCTCAGATTATGTCCCTATACCCGCGTATAATGTAGTTCCGCATTACATTAATTAAATTGCACGTGAGTTATTTATTTTTATATTCATGCACCAAACCATGACGCCCGCAAGTACATGCATATCACAGAAAGCACCGGTGACTGTTTTAAGGGGAACATGAATTAAGTTGTGCAGGCTATGGCTTTTGATTAGCATCATGCCTCTTCGCTATTATAAGTTACTTTTCCATTGATTGCACTTGAGCAAACGTTATCGAACCAACCCCACGTCAATCTGATCGTACCGCCTTCAGTGATTTCCAGACTCGGAATTGCTCACAATGTGTAAAAACTCCTCACCAATACCAGATAATGCTACACATGAAAAAAACTGTATCTGAGGCAAAGCTGCATAATCATTGCTCAGTGCTTCCTTCCGTTACTGCATACGGATCCACACCATTTATGACTAATTAAATATTCTCTCTGTCTTTTTTAATAGATCTCTTTATAATATATATTCACTTTGTCTTTTCATGATTTGCATAATAATATAAACAGAAATAAATATTTGTTTGTAAAACCGACATTCTCTCCTATAAAACTTTGTAAAAACCTATGGTAAACACAGCGGTTTTGCCCTCAAAATAATATGGCGTCTCCGGGGAGGTCACGTGACATTAATTGCCTGTGGAACTATGTAGTAGGAGGATAGGCTAACGTTACAGCAACCCTCTTTATTCTCAGATCTAGATTTATGAAACATATTATTCTAATGTAGCCTATAAAAGACATCGTTATATTGTCTGTGTAGATTTAAAAACCTCAGGACAGGTTAATCACTTTTGGGGCTGGTGGTGTCACGGAGTATAAAAATGTGAGTGGTTTGTTTTGCCAGGTATGCGTCACAGTGGGTCCTTGCTCATTGTAAACTGTTAAGGTGGTGAGTAATGGTAATAGTGTTGGGTTTGATTGAGATGTGTACATTAGCATGTTTGTGGGTGGCAGGAGAGTTGAATACATCCTCTGGTTTTCTCTGTGTGTGCACTGGCCTTTGCTATAGCTGCCAGGTAAGTTTCCATATTTTAAAGAGTTTTCTTGGTTAACGGAGACCTGAATTGCTTGTTGCTGAAATTGTATGTTTTCAGTTTGTTTCCTAAGGGGCTGCATATCTCACTGAGGTGAGTGAAGAAGATGTGTAGTTAAGTGCTGCAATCTCCTGGGGTATGTATGATTTTAAGTTAATTTAGTTTGTTTTTAATTCTAAAGCCCTATAGAGTGCCGAAGCTATCGACGTCACTCTGTAGGCCAAAACGCGGAAGTGAGCTAGCATTTTAGCATTACGCTTCCTCGCTCTATAAAGCCTATGGGGTTTTTGAATGGGTTTTTGCTAAATCGCCTGAAATAAGGTCTGTGTGAACAGAGCCTCTGAATATTTTCACGTTTTGCACATATGACATAGAACACACATTCATAACCTGCTGTGATTATAATTTATAAATCTTCCTCTTTGTTCAAGGGAAGGTCTTCAGAGCGACTGAAGAGAGCAAATCATGTTCAAGCGCGTTACCTTTGACCTTCATCCAAACAGACAAACTTATTTACAATCCAGGACAAACAGGTGAGCTGTGAATGACCCTTGGTTGAAGCTATCATCTTCAAATGCATTATGCAATATATGTGAGTTTGTTGGTGTCTTTGCAGTTAATTTCAGAGTTGTCTCATGGATCCCAAATTTGTGCCTTTTGATCAAAAGGTAAGACCAGATGTTTCACCATTTTGAGTGTTCTGACCATAAATTAAAAGCAAATTAAATGCAGGTTCTTTTGAGATGCAGAAATTTCAACTTCAATGACTGCTTTTAAATGTTTACATTATTCCGGTCTGTCTTGCAGTACAATCTGCTCGGGAAGGTGAAGTTTGCTTCGCTGTAAGACTTTGAATGGAGCCAATGTATCTCTCTGCACTTTCTTTCTTCTTAGATATTTCTCTGAGCTGTTCAATTTGTTTTAATAGGACAAAGCAGACCTGAACAGCTGTCTGCAGTCATGGGACTGAAAGCTCGAGTCCTGTGGCAAGTGAATTATGCTTTATTTTCTTGTCTTGTGGTTGTTCAGTTCTTTATTTTGTTCTGATGTTTCCCAGTTTGTCCGTTCCAGTTGTCTGTCAGTCGTCAATATGGCTCCAGCAGTGCAGATTCTGGTCGTAACATGCGTTCTTCCCGGTGAGAATTTAGTTGCTGCTAATGTGCCGTTTGACACTGATATGTGTTTCCAGAACCATGTACTGTATGATGTGGCTATTTTTCAATTTGGGAATGCTGGTGTGTGTGTGTGTGTCCTACAGGTGTCTGGTCCTGTTCCAGGCATCTCT